>CM056052.1:529231511-529484011 GCA_029574335.1 Rana kukunoris | reverse complement strand
CTATGCACTGAGCCGTGTGTATAGACACTCCCCCTTGCTCGGGATTGGTCCAATCCCAAGAAGGGGAGTGTCTATACACAGCGGCCATTGAGAATTCAAACAGGTGCCTGTAATGCAGTGATTACAATACACGGCGGTATGCGGCATCTACTGTACTAAAGGTATGGGGGACAGGACATGGCTGCAATATGTGGGGGACATGACTGCAATATGTGGGGGACATGACATGGCTGCAATATGTGGGGGACATGGCTGCAATATGTGGGGGACATGGCTGCAATTTTGGGGGGGGATGGGCTGCAATTTGGGGACAGGACACGGCTGCATTTGGGGGGGGCTTTTGTGGGACAAACAGGCTATGGGGGGGGGACAAACACGGCTGCAATTTGGGGACAGGACACGGCTGCAATTTGTGGGTTACAGGACACGGCTGCAATTTGTGGGGGACAAAACACGGCTGCAATTTGTGGGGGACAGGACACGGCTGCAATTTGTGGGGGACAGGACACGGCTGCAATTTGTGGGGGACAGGACACGGCTGCAATTTGTGGGGGACAGGACACGGCTGCAATTTGTGGGGGACAGGACACGGCTGCAATTTGTGGGGGACAGGACACGGCTGCAATTTGTGGGGGACAGGACACGGCTGCAATTTGTGGGGGACAGGACACGGCTGCAATTTGTGGGGGACAGGACACGGCTGCAATTTGTGGGGGACAGGATTTGTGGGGGACAGGACGGCTGCAATTTGTGGGGGACAGGACACGGCTGCAATTTGTGGGGGACAGGACACGGCTGCAATTTGTGGGGGACAGGACACGGCTGCAATTTGTGGGGGACAGGACACGGCTGCAATTTGTGGGGGACAGGACACGGCTGCAATTTGTGGGGGACAGGACACGGCTGCAATTTGTGGGGGACAGGACACGGCTGCAATATGTGAGGGACAGGACACGGCTGCAATATGTGGGGGGACATGACATGGCTGCATATGTGGGGGACATGACATGGCTACAATATGTGGGGGACATGACATGGCTACAATATGTGGGGGACATGACATGGCTACAATATGTGGGGGACATGACATGGCTACAATATGTGGGGGACATGACTACAATATGTGGGGGACATGACATGGCTGCATATGTGGGGGGACATGACATGGCTGCATATGTGGGAGAATCCTTCTCAGTGCTCGCTATTCGATTCACACCCAGAGCCCCCTGGGGTACATGAGCCCTGGAAATTGTAGGGAAAGGTTGGCGGTTATGTGTATGCTCAGTACACAAGCTGATTTCTTATAGAGTGCTATTATGGCCGTGGGTCTGGTGGGAGGTTTTGTGCTGATGTGTTAATAAAGTGTGACACAGTGCAGCTGCACTTGGAATTCTGCGCCGCATGCCAAAAAGCATTCAATTTTTCTCCATCCACATCATGCTGGAAGTCAGCACTGCTCGCAAAACATACATTAACTGGTAATAAATTACAGATTTTCATGTCGGAGAGAGATCGGAAGAGATATGGGTGTTTAAGGCTCCGATCACTTGTTATTTTCTCTTTTTCTTTTTTGCAAAAAGCATTGCTGAAAAATACTATAATCTCTCAATGTTCTATTGACCCAACTCTCACTGTCACCCTCTGCCCACTTGTGAGCACTCCAGCAAGCTTTCAAGTCCTGCACAGTTTTACAGACTCCTCTTCTGTACTCTGATTTCACTGCACACTGTGAACTTATCACAGTGTGCCTTAGAATCTGCAGCAAGTCAGATCGCGCTCGTCTCGTTTCCTGGCTGGAGGACCTACAGCAGGGGTCTCCAAACTTTCTTAACAAAAAGGGGCAGTTTACTGTCCTCTAGACTTTACATGGGCTGGACTGTAGCGTCCTGCCGTTGGCATCCGCCGGAGGAATAGCGCCCCTACGCTGGCGGCCGCCGGAGGAATAGTGTCACATTTTTGGCATTCGTGAGAGGCATAGCATCACATTGTTGCCGTCTGTGGGAGGAATAGCATCCCATTGTTGCCGTCCGTGGGAGGTCAGTGCGGTGGTCAGTGACGTGCTCGCCCCCTCCTGGGAACTACATCTGTGTGGCAGGACACTCTACGTGTTAGGCTGCGTACACACGAGGAGACATGTCCGATGAAAACGGTCCGCGGATATTTTGGTCTGATGTGTGTACACACGATCAGACCAAAATCTCCGCTGACAGACAGCACGGTGATGTTGACGCCGCGACGTCCGCAAACAAGGAAGTAAAATGCTTCCACGCATGCGTCGAATCAATTCGACGCATGCGGGGGATTTTGGTCTGCTGGTTAGGCGTACTGTCCGACGGACAGGTTTCCAGCGGACAAGTTTCCAGTGGACAAGTTTCTCAGCATGCTAAGAAACTTTATTCCACTGAAAACCTGTCCGCTAGGCCGTACACACGATCGGACATGTCCGTGGAAACTGGTCCGCAGACCAGTTTCAGCGGACATGTTCTATTGTGTGTACGTGGCCTTAAAGACTTCAAGGAGGTGTGAATTACTGGGCGTGCCGCAATGCATACTGGGAAATGTAGTTCTTACATGAACGAGCGCTGCAAACCAGGAAGTGAATGAGAGAACAGAACAGAACTAGAACTAGAATGCCGGAGGTGATATAGATGAAGGAATTTAATAGGTATTTACTTGTTTTTTAACAGAATCATTACACTATTCTGTCTGTCTACCTTGCAGACATTCATTTTGGGCAAAAAAAATCCTTTACAACTCCTTTAACCACCTGAGATCCGCGCTATGGACAAAAGACGTCCACAGCGCGGCTCTCAAGTGCCGGGTAGACGTCTTTGGACATCCTGTCTTTGTAATTCCCCGCGCGTGCCACTGGGTGGCGCGCAGCAGGGAAAAACAGTGCACGGCGCATCGCTGAGAAACCGATGCGTGTGCCTGGCAGCCGCGATGTCCGCTGGGTACACGCGATCGGCAGGGACAGCAGGGACGTGGAGCTCTGTGTGTAAACACAGAGCTCCACGTCCTGTCAGGGAGAGATGAGACAGATCCTAATGTACAAGGGACACGGGACACAGATTGGTCACCTCCCCCAGTCACCCCAGTCACCCCCCTCCTCCCACACAGTTAGAACACACCCAGGGAATACATTTAACCCCATTCCTCTCCCCCTAGTGTTGACCCCTTCAATGCCAGTCACATTTATACAGTAATTAGTGCATATTTATAGCACTGGTCGCTGTATAAATGTGAATGGTCCCAAAAATGTGACAAAAGTGTCCGATGTGTCTGCCGTAATGTCGCAGTCCCAATAAAAATCACAGATCGCCGCCATTACTAGTAAAAAATATTAAAAAAAAAAAAAAATCATAATTCTGTCCTCTATTTTGTAGGCGCTATAACTTTTGAGCAAACCAGTCGCTTATTGCGATTTTTTTTTTTTTTTTTACAAAAATATGTTGAATACATAATCGGCCTTAACTGAGAAAAATGTTTTTTTTTTTTTAAAATTGGATATTTATTATAGCAACAAGTAAAAAAAATATATATATTTTTTTTAAATTGTCGCTCTTTATAGCGCAAAATATTAAAACCGCAGAGGTGATCAAATACCACCAAAATAAATCTCTATTTGTGGGGAAAAAAGGACGCCAATTTTGTTTGGGAGCCACGTCGCACGACCGCGCAAATGTCAGTTAAAGCGATGCAGTGCCGGAAGCTGAAATTTCGCCTGGGCACCAAGGGGGTTTATTTGCCCAGTAAGCAAGTGGTTAAGAAAAGAAGCTTTTTTTTTTTTTTTGCCATGGCAATGTGAAGACAGCTTTATTTTCCCAATGGACGGTGATCAGGACTCACATTGTCAGGATCCGTTTGCATCCGCTCTCATAGATAATTCATGCCACCGCAAGCTTCCTGTGAGACTGCAGTCATCTCATCGTGATTTGAGACGCTCTGAAATCTCGACACTGTTCAAAAAACACTAATTACACTTCTTTACAAGTAAACAAAAATTTATATCAGAATTTTCCAAAAATAAGACCCATTCTCAATCCACGGCAGAATACAAGGTAAGTGTAAGGCCCCATGCACACGAGACGCTGGTAAACTCGAGTTCAGAGGCGTTTGGGCATTTTTTTCAACTGCCCCTGAACCCATTTAATGTTATCCTATGTGTCCATGCACACAATCACGTTTTTTGGCGGTTAAAAGCAGTTGGGTTTAGGGCCGTTTTTTCAAACGCAAAATTTTGGGTTCAGAAGCGTTTGCTTTTGCGTTTTAAACGCTAAATGCCGCTAAACGCGCCCAAACGCGTCTAAACGCGGCACCCGCGTTTAGCCGCGTTTGCGTTTATAAGCGTTTTTAAAGGAACCCTTTTTTTAACATAATAAAATAGGGAAATATCATTAAAAACATTTTAAAAAATTTTTTAAATCGTTTTAACCACTTAAGGACCGCCGCATGTACATTTACGTCGGCAGAATGGCACATCAACGTATATATACGTTGGTGCCTTGGGGGGGATCGGGGGTCCGATCGGACCCCCCCCCCCCGTACATGCGGCGGTCCGCGCGGCTGCAGGAGTGATCCGACAAGAGGGGGGCGGCTATCCGTTTTCACCCGCCCCCTCCGGATCGCTCCCAGCCAATGCGCGTGCCCGCCCGCCCTGTCACTTCCTCCTCCTGTGTAAACACAGGAAGGAGGAAGCTATCTGATCTCTCCCTCGGCGTTTGTTTTAAGCGCCGCTGAGGAGAGATCACAACACAGCAAGTAAGTCTGCACCAACAGCACATTTACACACACACAAAAACACATTTAACCCCCGCGATTGCCCCCCCCCCTCCCCCCTGTCACAGTGTCACTGAATGCAGTAATCATACATGTATGATTACTGTATTTAGTGTCAGTGTGACAGACAGTGTGACAGTCAGTTAGTGTTAGTGTCAGGGTAGCCCCCCCCCCCCAATAAAGTTTTAACCCCTTGATCACTGCCCTAGTTAACCCTTTCACTCCCTATTGCCAGCATCACTAAGCGATCATTTTTCTGATCGCTGTATTAGTGTCGCTGTTTCCGCTAGGTAGCTAATTTTTTTTTAATGCGATTTTTTTTTTACTAAAGACATGTGGCTAAATAAATTTTGGTCTAAGTGTTTGACTAAAATTTAGTTTATTGTTTTTTTATTATAACAAAAAGTAAAAAATATTGATTTTTTTTTCAAAAATGTCGCTCTATTTTTGTATATAGCGCAAAAAAAATAAAAAAATCGCAGAGGCGATCAAATACCACCAAAAGAAAGCTCTATTTGTGGGAAAAAAAGGACGCAAATTTTGTTTGGGAGGCACGTCGCACGACCGCGCAATTGTCTGTTAAAGCGACGCAGTGCCGAATCGCAAAAACCCCTTGGGTCATTTGCCAGCGTATTGGTCCGGGTCTTAAGTGGTTAAATTATGTCTATCATTCAGATAATTCAAAGATGATATATATTCATTCAATAATTCAATACACCACCAGCATTGCACTTTCCAAAATTTTCCTTTTGAATTTAAACCTATATGTTGTACTTTCAACAACGTCTGTCCACCTGCATTTCCATTCAGCCCAACTAATCTAATCAGTGTCTAATTTGCATATGAATGCTTGGCATGCTGTCTAGCCAGCAGACAACCCCAAGACATGTGTTTTTCCTGACCTTTGTCCACAAGCCACCTCCCAAAATCTTCATTTTTGGTTAGAAGTTGAAGAGGTGACATCTCCAAAAATGACTTCTGATGTTACTTTAGTACAACTTATAGAGGCAGTCCAGGTTTATCCCCAAATATGGGACAAGTCCCATGAACTATATTCAGACAGGACAGCCAACCAAAGGACTTGGCAAGAAATTGGAAAAGAATTGACATCCAACTGGAACCAGTTGAACCCATATCACCAAGAAAAAAGAGGTAAGATTAATACAGCTTTGGGCTTGGTTGGGATGTAAACTAGTTAAAATTTCTGACATATTCTTATTTTTCCTTGTACAGTGAAAGATTTTCAGAAGAGATGGAAGTCTGTATCAGACAGAGTCAAAAAAGACTTATTGGAAAATTCGAATTTTGAAAATTCGAATTTTGAAAATTCGAAATTTTGAAAATTCGAAATTTTGAAAATTCGAAATTTTGAAAATTCGAAATTTTGAAAATTCGAAATTTTGAAAATTCGAAATTTTGAAAATTCGAAATGTAAAATACCCAACTGAAAATCTCTGTGCCATCAACGGATGGGTCCAATAGCGACGACAAGCTCTGCGAACGGGTCATCCACATAGTTTGCGACGGCGTTGAAGCCTCATCAAGAGCAAAGTAAGGACAATTTCTTGGCATATATTCATTATGGGATCCATTTCACAAAGGAGAATAATGAATGTATGCAAGTGCTCTCTCTGCTGCTGCTGCTCTCTCTGTTGAAAATTGCAGAAATGGTTAAATATATAAGCTTTGGGAGGGTCTACAATTCAGTGGTTCTGAACGCCGATAGCCGCAATCGCGGTAAAACGCCGCTAAACGCGGCAAAACGCCGCGAAATTCGCGGCAAAAACGGGCGTTTTGGACGCCGGTTTTTGTGTTTGAAAACTTGAGTTTAGAAGTGTTTGCTTTTGCTTCTCGTGTGCATGGGGCCTAACCCATCGAATACGATATTACAGGTATGTATCAGTCAAAATGAAAAAAATAAGCTTTGCGGTCAGGGAACACAGCCAACACACAGAAGGCTTTGCTTTTCATCCAGTCATAGCCGGAGAGCTCAAGGTCACTTTGTTACCAACAAATGGCTTCCTGTTGGCAAACCAATGTTCTGGGAACACCAATGGCTGAGAAAAATAATAATGCAAGGGCAGGTATCTCTATATGTAAAGCCCTCCTGGTAAGGTAAATTCAGTCTTTGTGGCTCCCCTGTAATCAGTGGAGCAGTTTGTAATGACTTTGGGCTGTTCTAGGCTTCACTGGCTGCAGGGTTGACTGCTTTCTGGAGGATTCTAGAATGTAGTGGGCTGGAAGAGGTAAACCCACAGTCTGAATATCTATGTGGTTTCAGCCAATCCCTGGGGAAGGATGTCCAGTAGGTGGATAAAGAGGGCATAAATAGTCTAGGCCTGAGGCAGCACTATTCTCGTCCAGGAGAAGTTCTCAGCCTGAAGGGCTGCTGCCCATCCAATGTGTACACCAGCCTGACTGACCTCTGTCGAACAGGGATGCTGGGAAACCAGCATCCGATTGGCACTGGCAGCCAATTGCTGTGACCGCCGAACGATGTGTTCTGATGGGGGGGGGTTCCCCTGTTAGAATACAATAGCTCACTGTACCAACATCGGATAGTACGGCAAGCTCCTCAGTTTTTTTTCGTTCAGCCTGTTGGGTTAAAAAAATAAATGATGGGATGTACTAGGCTTTACATTTTTGGCAGCGAAAGGCCAAACTTTTTTTATTATTATTTTTTATATATTATTGCGTTAGGGAGGGTTATATCCCCTGTCTGTTTTTGCCATCTGTGTCCCATTTCCCTTCACTTTATGTTCCACCTCCAATATAGGAAGTGAAGGGAATCCCTGCATGTCACCAAAATTAGGTTACCCATCGCAAGATTTCCTCTACTCCTGTTCTGGTGACGACCCAACATTTGGGATGTTTGATTACTCTTCAGCTAGGTGATAATGGTAAACAGGAAAATATAGGAGGTCGAATCTCCTTAAAGTGGACCTCAAGTCATTTTTTCATCTTTCCGTCTATTAAATCCTCTGCCCTTGTCGTTTTAATTTTATATAGGAAAACTTTTATTCTGCCAGTAAATACCTTATACAGACCACTTCATGTTTTTTGTCTGGTCATTAGCCTAGGATTATGACATCATGCACAGCTCTCTCTCTCTCTCTCACTCACTCACTCATGAGAGTTTGACAGGAAGGGAGGGGGGATGAGCCATAAGAGGGCCAATGAAAGCTGCTAAAGGCAAAACCTTTTTTTAGTCTTGTATAGAGTGGAGATGGACTGTAACATCTGTCAGGATTTCATGGCAGTCTGTGAGCCCTGTTAGGGAGATTCACCATCGCCATTTGTCCTGTTTACCATTATCGCCATAAATGGAAGTCAAAGAAAATCCCAAATTTTGGGTTGTCTTTTGAACAGGAATAGAGGAGACATTTCCAATGGGGACACTAGTTTTGGCATAGCTCCCAACTGTCCCTGATTTCAAGGGACTGTGCCTTATTTTGGTCTGATCTATATAGCTGTATATAAAATGCACTTTCATCTTTCAAAAAGTGTTTCCCCAGTGCTGAACCTTTCATCCAAATTCTAAATTGCTGCATTTCTAGATTTAAAAGCCAATATAAAGGAATAGTAGTGGAAAAAAAAGTCCTTGTGGATTTAATTAACCTTTTTTTTGTATATTCTCCTTTAATGGGGTGTGTCCTATGCCTACATACATTTGCTAGTACAGTAGGTGTCCCTCATTCCCATCTCAAAATGTTGGCAGGTATGGTTTTGGTGATAACCAGGAAATCCCTCCCTCACTTCCTGTTTGGGCGATGGACAATAAATGAAGAGCAATCTTCCCCAAAGGGACACAGATGACAGATTTTAACTCACTCCTACCCTTACTCTATCCAAAATGTAAAAAAGATTTTTTTTTAGTTCTGTTTTAAGTGGGTCTGAATCCAAACTGATGTAAATCCAGCCGCTTCTCATTCAGCAAGAGAATTGCATCGGTTTTGTGCAGATATGCTGCATTTTTATGCAATGCACCAGCGCTCACCTAAAGTTTAGTTCCTTTATTTTACTTCCAAGTTTTCAGGAGCACTTGTGATGTAGCCAGCGTTTCTCAGCTGTCCTCTGGGAAAGCTACATTACCAACATCACCATAGATGTCCATGCTAAAGCATCCCCAGCATCACCACAGATGTTCATGCTAAAGCATCCCAAGCATCACCACAGATGTCCATGCTAAAGCATCCCCAGCATCACCATAGATGTCCATGCTAAAGCATCCCCAGCATCAACATGGATGTTCATGCTAAAGCAACCCAAGCATCACCATGGATGTTCATGCTAAAGCAACCCAAGCATCACCATGGATGTCCATGCTAAAGCAACCCCAGGATCACCATAGATGTCCATACTAAAGCATCCCCAGCATCACCATACATGAACATGCTCACAGACTGAGGGAAGAGCCAAGAGAAGCACATAAGAGCGACAGTAGTAATGCTCTATTTTATATAACAAATGCAGGCTGCCTGCGTCGCTTCCGTCTTTTCTTCAAAGGATTACATTCTTTTTATCTTTTTATTAGAACCATTTCCATTGTTTCCAAGGAACAGCTGGACTACAAGCGTAATGATTTTAGAGGTCCAAGCTGCTTAACATGAATCAACCCTGAATATGGTTCAACACAAACTTGTTTTAGACAGTTATACACAGATGGGGAATTGAATGACATCTTCAAAGGTTTGGGGGTTATTTAAGCATTTAAACTGTCTATTTTACTATGGACATTTGACAAAAAAATAAATACACACAGCGAGGGGAAAAAGCATTTGATTATCTTCTGATTTTGTATGTTTGCCCACTGACAAAAATGATCAGTCTATAGTTTTAATGATAAAATGAACCTAAAAGTGAAAGACAGAACAAAAATAAGTATTGATCCCCTATCAATCAGCAAGATTTCTGGCTCCCAGGTGTTTTCTACACAGGTAACGATCTGAGATTAGGAGCACTCTCTTAAAGGAAGTGCTCCTTATCTCAGCTTGTTACCTCTATTAAAAGACACCTGTCCACAGATGCAATCAGATTCCAATCTCTTCACCATGACCAAGAGCAAAGTGCTGCCCAACGATGTCAGGGACAAGATTGTAGACCTACACAAGGCTGGAATGGGCTACAAGACCATCTCTAACAGCTTGGTGAGAGGGTGACAACAGTTGGTGTGATTTTTCGCAAATGGAAGAAACACAAAATAACTGTCAATCTCCCTCGGTCTGGGGCTCCATGGAAGATCTCACCTCGTGGAGTTTCAATGATCAGGAGAACAGTGAGCAATCGGCCCAGAACTACACGGGAGAATCTAGTCAATGATCTTATGGCAGCTGGGACCATCGTCACCAAGAAAACAATTGGCAACACATTACGCCATCAAGGACTAAAAACCTGCAGGGCCCGCAAGGTCTCCCTGCTCAAGAAATCACATGTACAGGGTCATCTGAAGTAGCTAATGAACATCTGAATGATTCAGAGGAGAACTGTGTGAAAGTGTTGTGGTCAGACGAGACCAAAATAAAACTCTTTGGCATCAACCCAACTCGCCGTGTTTGGAGGAAGAAGAATGCTGTCTATGTACATCATCCCCACATGGAGGTGGAAACATTATGCTTTGGGAGTGTTTTTCTGGTAATGGGACAGGACAACTTCACCGCATCAAAAGGAAGATTGACGTGCCCAAGTACCTTCAAGTCTTGGGTGAGAACCTCCTTCCCCCAGCCAGGGTATTCAAAATGGGTATTCCAGCATGACAATGACCCAAAACACACGACCAAGGCAACAAAACGAGTGGCTCAAGAAGCACATTAAGCTCCTGGAGTGGCCTAGCCAATCTCCAGATCTTAATACCATAGAAAATATATGGAGGGAGCTGAAGGTTCGAGTTACCAACCATCGGCCTCAAAACCTTAATGACTTGGAGAGGATCTGCAAGAAGGAGTGGGACAAAGTCCCTCCTGAGATGTGTGCAAACCCGGTAGCCAACTACAAGAAAACGTCTGACCTCTGATTGGCAACAAGGGTTTTGCCATCAAGTTCTAAGTCATGTTTTGTGAAGAGAATACTTTCTTTCACTCATTAAAATGCAAATTGAATAATAAACGTATTTGAAATGCTTTTTTCTGGATATATTTTTCATTCTGTCTCTAGCTGTTACAATAGACCTACCATTAAAATTCTAGTATAATATATATATATTATTATATTATATATAGTGAAACCTCGGATTGCGAGCGACACGGTTAACAAGCGTTTTGCAAAACAAGTGTTTTTTCTTTTAAAATCCTGACTCGGTTTGCGAGTGTGGTCTCGCAAATCGAGTAGGATTCAAGCCACAGCGGTGTGCAGTACCGCATTTGGCCAGAGGTGCGGGAGCGCCAAAGCCAATCGGAGCCAGAATACTCTGAAAAACTCTGTTCCCAAGCCTTTCCAAGGGTTGCCGAGTTCAGCCGAGCTGTCCCATGCGGTATTGCATGCCATAGAAGTCCATGTGGAACAAATTATTTTAGTTTCCAATGACTTCTATGGGGAAACTTGCTTTGATATGGAAGTGCTCTGGATTACGAGCAATCTCCTGGAACGGATTATGCTCGTAATCCAAGGTTCCATGGTGCGCGCGCGTATATATATATGTGTGTGTGTTTTTTTTATCTTTTGCCCGAAATTTAGTTTTAACACTTGTAGTATTGATACGCAATTAATCCTCTGCAAGTAAGCAAGCTGTGTTCTCTGCGCACGTTAGATTAATACATTTCGCTGTGAAACAATAGGAACCTGTACCTGCGGTTTCACGTTATGAAGGTTATGTTTAGAAGAACTGCAGGCCAGACCGATGAAAAGTATATGTTTCAGATGTATGGACATGTTTCAGATGTATGGACACAATGACACATATATCCGAGCACAGGAAAAATATTCTGGAATGTCAGGAGGAAAAATGAATCCCGCTAGAAAATCCAGAGCTGAAATGTCTGAGAATGAAAGGGAAGGGGACACGTGATCGGGAAGAACAGCCATCTTGTTTCCATAGATAAATCAATTACAGGATGAACATTGTCAAACTATTTCCTTCATAGTGGACCTAGATGAGCAGTCCTAAAAGGTCACATGCAAGCTAGTATTAAGAAAAAAATATATATTTATACACTGTGTGCATGCACTATATATATATATATATATATATAATATATATATATATATATATATATAAACACACACACACACTGTACATATACACAGTTGGGCATATATATTTGGACACCGGCACAATTTTCACACTTTTCTGTATGCCAGCAGATAATTATTAAAATGAAACAATGAATTTGAAGTACAGACTTTCAGCTTTAATTTAAGGGGTTGAACATAAATATCAAGTACAAATTTCAGGAAATGCAACCATTTTTATACACAATCCCCCCATTTTTAGGGGCTCAAATGTAAATCTGACAAATTTATATAATCATAAATCCATGGCTCCCAACTGTCCCTGTTTTTGAGGGACTGTCCCTGATTTGGAGCAATGTCCCTTTTTCCTCCTCATTTGGGTCTGATCTATAAAGTTGTATATAAAATGCACTTTTTATCTTTAAAAAAGTATTTCCCAGTGCTAAACCTTTCATTTAAATTCTAAATGTGCTGCATTTATACATTTTAAAAGCCAATATAAAGGAATAGTAGTGAAAAAAGCCTTTGTGGATTTAATAAACCTTTTTTTTTTTGTTAATTCTCCTTTAAGGGGGTGTGGCAGGAGGTGTGTCCTATGTCTACATACATTTGCTAGTAGTTGTCCATCATTCCCATCTCAAAATGTTGGGAGGTATGATAAATAAAATGTTCATTTTTAAGATTTTGTTGAGAATCCTTTACTGGCAATGACTGCATGAAGTTTGGAAGCCATGGACATTACCAAAGACTGGGTTTCTTCCTTTCTGATGCTTTGTCAGGCTTTAAATGCAGCCTTCTTCATTTCTTTGTGAGTCTTTCTGCCTTTAGTTTTGCCTTCAGCAAGTGAAATGCATGCTTATGTGGGTTGAGATCAGGCGATTGACTCGGCCATTGCAATAGTCTACGTATTTTCCTTCAAAAGCTTCTGGGTTGCTTTTGCAGTGTATTTTGGACCATTGTCCATCAGTACTGTGAAGAGGATCTTCTCATCATCCACCACTATTGTCTTCCGTGGACGTCCAGGCCTTTTTATGTCACTGAGCTCACCAGCACATTCTTCTTTCCTCAGGATGTACAAAAATGTTGCTGCTATCTCTCTGGTGGATTTGTTTCATTTGTGAAGCCTTACAATGGGCCTGTTTCACTTGCATGGTCAGCTCCTATGAACACTAGGGATGAGCTTCATATTCGAGTCAAACTCATGCTCGGCTCGAACATCGTATGTTCGAACGTTCGTCGGAATACGAACAAAACGGGTCGTTTCGCGCCAAATTTGAGTGAAGCGCCACGGCCCATAAATCACTGCGGCATTGCTGGCTTACGATTGGCCAAGCATGCACTATGACCCGCATGCTTGGCCAATCACAGTGCCGTCAGTACAGAGAGCTGTAATTGGCCAAAGCCAGGGTGGTTTTGGCCAATTATGGCTCAGGTGGTTTAGTACATGCCCCACACTATAAAAGGCAGCCTGCGGGTCGGCCTTATGTAGTGTGTTGCGGCAGTGGTTAGAGAAAACCGAGAGAGACAGAGAGAGTGTCATTTTTTGCAGGTAGATAGAGCAGGCAGGCTAGTCAGTTAATGTTACAGTGTGTAGAGGATATATATACATCCCAGGTGTTGTACATATATTTATACACTGTATAGTTTAGCTAGATCTGTTCATCCTAATTTACTGGCAGGCAGGTGATTGTGCTATTTAACCACTTAAGGAACCCTTCACACCGATATACGTCGGCAGAATGGCACGTCTGGGCACATCAACGTACCTGTACATTGCCCTTTAAGCCCAGCCGTGGGGTCGCGGGCGCGTGCACACGACCTGGTCCGAAGCTCTGTGACCGCGGGACCCGATCGCCGCTGGAGTCCCACGATCGGTCCCCGGAGCTGAAGAACGGGGAGAGCTATGTGTAAACGCAGCTTCCCCCATTCTTCATTCACTGTGGCGCCGTGAACGATCGTGTGATCCCTTTTACAGGGATACACAATCGATGACGTCACACCTACAGCCACACACTCTACAGTTGTAAACACATATTAGGTCACACATAACCCCTTCAGCGCCCCCTTGTGGTTAACTCCCAAACTGCAATTGTCATTTTCACAATAAACAATGCATTTTAAATGCATTTTTTTGCTGCGAAAATGACAATGGTCCCAAAAATGTGTCAAAATTGTCCCAAGCGTCCGCCATAATGTCGCAGTCACGATGATCGCTGTCATTAGTAGTAAAAAAAAACTAATAAAAATGCAATACAACTATCCCCTTCATTCACATTCAAACTCATGTTAAATAGGATGGCACCTGCCATCATTTAAAGTGCCTCTGATTAACCCCAAATAAAGTTCAGCGGATCTAGTAGGTCTTTCCTGACATTTTCTTAGTCATATCCTACAGCAAAATCATGGTCCGCAGAGAGCTTCAAAAGCATCAGAGGGATCTCATTGTTAAAACGTATCAGTCAGAAGGGTACAAAAGAATTTCCAAGGCATTAGAGAAATCAAGGAAAACAGTGAACACAGTCATCACGTGGAGAAAATATGGCACAACAGTGACATTACCAAGAACTGGACGTCCCGCCAAAATTTATAAAAAGATGATGAGAATTAAACTGGTCAGAGAGGCTGCCAAGAGACCTACAGCAACATTAAAGTGGAGTTCCACCCAAAAATGGAACTTCCGCTTTTCAAAAATACTCCCCCCTCCGGTGTCACATTTGGCACCTTTCAGGGGGGAGCAGATACCCGTCTAATAAAGGTATTTTGCTCCCACTTTCTGGCATAGATACCCGAGCCACCCGCGGCCACCTACGCTACTTCCGGGAGACACACGTCCCAGGAGACAGCAGATACCAGTGGGATCGCGCATGCATAGTAGGGAACCAGGAAGTGAACCCGCAAGGCTTCACTTCCTGCTTCCCTTACCGAAGATGGCGGCACCGCCACCCAAGGAGTTTTATTATTTTTTGAGTACGGCTGTCCAGAATTTCTACCCATTTGCATTGTTACATGCATTGCCAGCACCTGGGGCTTCTAGTCTGAAGGAGAGGCTTTTACCTTTGTTTGACCTGCCTGGAGTGGCGATATCCCTTTCTGCCTCCAACCAAGAGCAGAGGGACAGATCGGCTTCGGGTGCTGACATCGCTAGATCCCTCGACAGGAAAATGTCCTTATTTTAAAAGTCAGCAGCTGCAGTCTTTGTAAAATTTGGCGGAACTCCGCTTTAAAGAAGCTGCAGGAATATCTGGCAAGTACTGACTGTGTGGTACATGTGACAACAATCTCCCGTATTCTTCATATGTCTAGGCTATGGGGTAGATTGGCAAGACGGAAGACTTTTCTTACCAAGAAAAAACATCCAAGCCTGACTAAATTTCAAGTGCACTCCAACTACTTCAGAATGGTTTCTTCGTATAGACAGAATTGCAGAAATGGAGGCCATCATTCCCAGGCTAGAGAGACCCCAACAAAATTCCAGAAGATTTGGGCCTGTTGGTTACAATTTAATGAAACTACGGCGTTTCAAAACTCCCAAAACTGAAATATTTCTACCCTAATGGAGGAATTCTGTAAAAAGCCATCTACCTTAAAACATGTTTATGAGTGAGATCTGGTCCCTCTTACCCCCCCCCCCCCCTCACCTATTGCCCTCCCCTGATATTGACCTAATGTAGTGTTACTGACGACAGTTTTTTAATAGAATCTCAATGAGTTTGATGGTTATAATACATTTGGGACCATTCCCTGGCCCTGGTGATTGGTTGTATGGGGAGCGTATATAGATTTATACACTTTTACACTTGTTCTTTATTCTCTGAACCTTTAGTGGTGACGTCTTTATGCTTTCTATACTGCTATGTAATTTTAATATTTATTGCACTAACTGCATACTATTTTTCTGTTTAACCCCCTAAGGACCGCCGCATGTACATATACGTCGGCACAATGGCACGTACAGGCACATTGGTGTACCTGTACGTCCCTGCCTAGACGTGGGTCCGATCGGGACCCCCCCGGTACATGCGGCGGTCCCCGTGGCTGTGGGAGCGATCCGGGATGAGGAGGGCGGCTGTTCGTTTGTCCGCCCCCTCCGGATCGCTCCTAGCCAATGCGCATCCTCCCCACCCTCTTCCTGTGTAAACACAGGAAGGGGGAAGTGACTTCATCCTCCTCTCGGCGGTATTTTCAACCGCTGCCGAGGAGAGAGGAGATCACAAGTGAGTCTGCACCAACACTACACTGACACCACACACATAGGCACATTACCCCCCCCCCCCCCCCCGATCAACCCCCCCCCCTACCCCCTGTCATAGTGTCACTGAATGCAGTGATCATATATTTACTGATCATTGCATTTAGTGTCAGTCTGACAGTGTGACAGGCAGTTAGTGTTAGGTCCAGGGTAGCCCCCGTACCCCCCCCTAATAAAGTTTAACCCCTTGATCACTGCCCTAGTTAACCCTTTCACCCCCTATTGCCAGCGTCACTAAGCGACATTTTTCTGATCGCTGTATTAGTGTCACTGTTGCCGCTAGGTAGCCAATTTTTTTTCATTGCAATTTTTTTTTTTACTAAAGACATGCGGTTGAATACATTTTGGCCTAAATGTTTGACCAAAATTTAGTTTTTTTTCTATTTTTTTTTATAACAAAAAGTAAAAAATATTGTTTTTTTTTTTCAAAAATGTCGCTCTATTTTTCTATATAGCGCAAAAAATGGAGTAACTTACCGGTAACGTCCTTTCTAGTAGTCTTTCAGGACAGCCACAATAGAGAGATAGGCTCCTCCTCTTCCTTTAGGAAACACTGCACAGCCTTTAAGCCTTTAACTCTCCTCCCCCTGCCAGACCTCAGTTTTTATACGAGCACCTCCGGTCAGCTGGGGAGACACAAGAACATGTTAGTAATCCATCATTAAACATCAACATCATACTATGTTCCTGTATTAAACAAACCTTCCATACTTCGGGTGGGTAACCAGGGCTGTCCTGAAAGACTACTGGAAAGGACGTTACCGTAAGTAACTCCATTTTTTCCCTTTCCGTCTTTCAGGACAGCCACAATAGAGAGGATAATCGAGTACTCACCAACTAGGGCGGGACTATGGCTTGCAGGACCTTTCGCCCAAAGGCCTGGTCGCCTGCTGACACCAAGTCTACTCTATAATGTTTTGACGAAGGTGGTGTAGCTGGACCAAGTTGCTGCCTTGCATATTTGTTCTGGCGTGGCTCCAGCGGTTTCAGCCTGGGAAGCAGCCACTGCCCGAGTAGAGTGTGCCTTAATTCCTGTAGGGACCTCTTTACCAGACAAGGCATATGCCTGTTCAATAGCTAGCCTAAGCCATCTCGCGATTGTGCGCCGAGACGCTCTCTGTCCTTTTCTAACTCCAGAAAATAAAAACAAAAAAGAGTCTGACTTTCCTAAAATCTTTGGTCAGCTCTAAATCGTGTAGGATGCATCTCCTGACGTCCAACTTACTAAACCTAATTTCCCTTTCACCTGAGGGATTAGGGCAAAAAGAGGGTAGCACCACCTCCTGACTCCTATGGAATCTAGAAGATACTTTGGGTAAAAAGGCCGGATCAGTCTTGAAAACAACTCGATCCGGAAAAACAATACAAAAAGGGGGTCTAACAGACAAGGCTTCTATCTCGCTGACCCTCCTAGCAGTAGTCACTGCAACCAAAAAGACTGTCTTTAAAGTCAACTCCCTCAACAGACATCCATCTAGAGGTTCAAAGGGAGACCCTGTTAGGGCCTGAAGAACTAAGGATAAATCCCACCTGGGGAGGGGGCCCCTGGCCGGTCTCTGTCTAGATAATGCTCTGAAGAACCGGATTACCCAGGAGTTATTGGCCAGTGGACTCTCTAGATATACACTAAGGGCAGAAACTTGACCCTTAAGGGTACTGACTGAAAGACCCATATCTGCCCCACACTGTAGGAACTCCAATACTGAAGAGGGGTTCTGCACTGAACAGGAATATTCTAGGCACCACGCATTAAAGCGAAGCCAGACCTTCCTATAAATAGAGCGGGTTTCCTTCTTCCTGCTACTAAGTAGGGTGGCAGTTAACCTTTCAGAAAACCCTTTAGACTTTAGCAAGGTCTCCTCAGTAACCACGCCGCTAGGCTCCACCTGTGTGGGTCTGGGCAAAGGACTGGACCCTGCAAGAGAAGATCCCTTGTGGATGGAGGAAGAAGGGAGGTTCCATGGTCAGTTGTTTGAGGACCGAGAAACCAAGCCCTTTTCGGCCAGTGAGGTGCCACTAGAATGATAGAGGTGTTCTCCAGTTGGAACTTTCTTAGAACTGCCGGTAGAAGCACTGGAGGTGGGAAGGCATAACAAATCCCGAACCCCCAGCTCTGGGACAGGGCATCTACCCCCCTTGCTCCCTCTCCTTTGTTCCGGGAGAAAAAACAAGGGGTTTTCGCGTTTTCTTTTGACGCGAACAGGTCTACCTCCGGAGAACCCCACCTCCTGACTACTAGGAGATGAAAAACTTCCTGACTGAGAGCCCACTCGCTCTCTCTCAGCTGACTTCGGCTGAGGAAATCTGCCGTCTTGTTTTCTATCCCTCTTAGGAAGATCGCTGATAATGACAGGGTGTTTGCTTCGGCCCAGTGAAGAATCCCTGATGTAATGGCCGACAGGACTACACTTCTCGTGCCGCCCTGCTTGTTCAGATAGGCCACAGCCGAAGCATTGTCCGACCGCACCTGGACGTGGTGACCCTGAAGCTCTTCCTGGAAGAACCTGAGGGCTAGACCGACCGCCATCAGCTCCTTCCAATTGGAGGACTTCCCCCAACTCGGCATCTTTCCATACGCCCTGCGCTGGAAGGGACCCTAAGTGAGCCCCCCAACCTCTGCCGCTTGCGTCCGTGGTTACCACCTGAGGAACCGGAATATGCCATAGCCGACCCTGTGATAAATTGGAAATCTTCCTCCACCACCAGAGGGACCTCTTTACCTGGGTTGGGACCTGTACTATGGTATCTAGCCGCTCCAGATCGTGATCCCAGATTTTCAGGAGGAAAGCTTGCAGGGGCCGAAAGTGAAGGCCTGCCCATTGGACAGCCGGAAGGGTGGACGTAAGCAGGCCCAGGGTCGACATCAGAGACCTGATCGACCCTTGCCGACTGCCCTGTAGGGTGGCCACCGCTCTGTCTAATTTCAGGGCCTTCTCCCTGGGGAGAAAGACCCTTAGGAGGGTGGAGTCCAAAAGGTACCCTAAGTAAGAAATTTGTTGAGACGGTGACAGGCTGGATTTTTCTAAGTTTAACAGCCACCCTAGACCCGATAGAGTCCTCTTGGTTAATTCCAGATCTCTGGATAGTTGTTCTGGAGAAGCCGCAAAAAAGGAGCAGGTCGTCCAGGTAGGCTATGATGCCTACTCCCTGAAGACGCAGAAAAGCTATGGGTTCTGCCAGGACCTTGGTGAACACGCGGGGTGAGGAGGATAGACCGAATGGCAAAGCCTGGAACTGAAGATGCATCACCTCCCCTCCTAGGTCTATCGCTAGGCGTAGATACCTCGGAGACCCCTCTGCGATGGGTACGTGCAGGTACGCGTCCCTGAGGTCCAGGGAGACCATAAAGCAATTCTGTGGAAGGAGGGTCCTGACCGTGAAGATTGATTACATACGGAACTTTTTGTATGCGATGGACCTGTTTAGGGGTTTCAAGTTTAGGATTAACCTGTACTTCCCTGAGGGTTTCCTCACCACAAAAATGTGTGAGTAAAATCCCTTCCCTTCCTCTGTCGCTGGAACCCTGAGGACCACGTCCTGGTTCTTTAGCTCTTTTAAGGCTCCAGTCAGGGCCTCTGATTTTTCCCTGTCTCTGGGAAGTTGAGTGACCAGATATCTTTGGGGGGGAGGAGAAGAGAACTCTAGGAAGTACCCCCTCCTTACTATCGCCAGGACATACCTGTTGGGGGAAATTGATTCCCACTGTGGGAGGAAGGCCCCCAATCTTCCCCCCCACCCTGACCTGGGAGTCACTGTTTTTTTGCGGGCTGGTTAGGAGGGCGAAAAATCGCTCCTCTGCCCCTTCCCCTAGGCATCCAGATTCTCTTCTGAACTTCTGGCTTTGGGACCCCCGAGTGCCTTTGGGGACGAAACCCCCTCCCCTTTACTGGAGCCTTACGTCTCTGGGGAAAGGACTTCTTTCTGTCAGCTGTACGATCCAAGACTGACTCAAGACCCGGGCCAAACAGGAGATCCCCTGTAAGAGGTATCCCACACAGCTTAGATTTGGAAGCTAGGTCCCCTGGCCAAGTTTTGAGCCAGAGGGCTCTCCTGGCAAAGTTGGCCAGAGCTGCCGACCTGGCTGACATGCGGACGGATTCAGCCGATGCGTCCGCAATGTAAGCGATGCCTCGTAACATTGTAGGGAAGGAGGTTAAAATGGTCTCCTTATCCGTCCCGGCCTCAATTTGCTCCTGGATTTTAGAGAGCCAATGTTCTAAGTTACGGGCCACCACTGTGACAGCTAATTCTGGCTTGAGGTTCCCAATAACAGAGTCCCATGTTTTTTTCAAGAGGGAATCCATTCTCTTGTCCATTGCATCAGGAAGAGTTCCCATATCCTCGAAAGCCAAGACAGTATTTCTGGATACTTGGGAGAACGCCGCATCCAATTTAGGCACTTTGTTCCAAATGGATGCAGGATCTTCAGAAAATGGGAACCTCCTTTTAAGGGACTGGGAAAAAAAGGGCTTCCTTTCGGGGTCCTGCCACTCCTTTTTGATAGTATCAGTTAGAAGGTCATGTACAGGAAAAACCCTTCTCTTCTGTTCCCCCAGACCTTTGTACATTTGGTCATGAAGGCTAAGAGGTTTACTTTCGGCCTGAATGCCCAGAGTCGTGTAAATGTCCCCTAACAAATCCTCAACCTCATCAAGGGACAGTTTATATCTCGAGGGCTTCCTGGAATCCCCATCCTGGTCCTCATCATCTGACTCTGCCTGAGAACCCGAGGCCACACTCTCCCCTGAGATTACTGCCTGGGAAGGGCCTGCAAGATCAACTGTCGTTGCTGTATGATCAGGTGTGACAGGAGCAAGACCCTGTTCAACTGATTGGGTTGTAACCTGTGTGGGGACAGTGGGAGGTTGCAGCCTTTCAAACAAAGATTTGAAGGAAGCAAAAGTGGAGGAAAGCTCCTTAACAGAGGCTGCTAGGCTACCTTCCTGCTCTTCATCCCTTTCCCTGACCAAGGAGTGAATGCATTCCTTACACAACACTTTGGACCAAGACTCAGGAAGAATGTCCCTACAGGAGGCACATTTCTTTTTCGAACCGTGAGTCTTCCCTGTCTTTTCCAGGCTCTTCTGAAAGACATAGGAACAAGGGGCCCCACACATTAACATCCAAAGAAAGAAAAACATTTTTTTTATTTTTTTTTTTTAAAACACAAAAAAACATATGGGTTACAACCCTGGGGAAACTCTAAAAACAGACCCTCCTGCTAGGTTCCCCTATGGTCCCCCCCCCCCAACCACCAAGGGGGAATAGTGGGGGGGAAAGACCAGGCCTAAGGTTTAGGGACCCCTCCCCAGGGAACTCTTACCTTAGGCTGGCTGGAGGAAGCGTCCTCCTTGGTCGTGCCCCCTTCCGGAGAAGTCGCCGACATCCTGGGGTGGTTGCGCTGTGTCAACTTGCCCCAGCAAGCTTCAGACTCCTCCAGCAAACACGCTGGGCCTCTATCAGCGCCGCGGCCCGGAACCGGAAGTCGCGGATCAAAGGGGAGGCTTCCGACGCGCCATTGATGACGTCACCCACCACTCAGCCCGCGAATTTGGAAAAAAGTATGCGCCTGTAAAAAAAAACAGGGCGTCCTGGAGGCCTCCCCCGCCATGGTCCTGTGGACACGATAGGGGTCCCCCCTCAAGCCATCTGCCGCGCTCGACCAGGATTGGGGTGCGTCTGGCGGTGAGTACCCGCCAAAAAAAGATTTTTTCCTAAGGAGGCCCCTGCTCCCTTGGTAGGAGAAAGAACAGCCACAGTCCCCTGACTGCACCGGCCTAGGTTTCTCTGCAGTGTCTCCCCACCGGAGGAAACACTAAGAACTGAGGTCTGGCAGGGGGAGGAGAGTTCTTAAAGGCTGTGGAAGAGGAGGAGCCTATCTCTCTATTGTGGCTGTCCTGAAAGACGGAAAGGGAAAAATAAAAATTGCAGAGGTGATCAAATACCATCAAAAGAAAGCTCTACTTGTGGGAAGAAAAGGACGCAAATTTTGTTTGGGAGCCACATCGCACGACCGCGCAATTGTCTGTTAAAGCGACGCAGTGCCGAATTGTAAAAACGCCTCTGGGCATTTAGCAGCATATTGGTCCGGTCCTTAAGTGGTTAACTTGTCATTTAAGTACCATCTCAACAATGTGATGCTCTTCATTGTTCTTTATTGTACACCTGAAAATAAAATAAAAATTTGAAAAAAAAAAATTAAATTTGCACTTGTAGTTTGCACTTGTAGTGCAAAGTGGATTTGCCTTTCGTAAATAACCCCCATTTATGGCCTGCCTTACTGTATATTGTGGGTCAAGAAAGAGCTGATGCAGAGGGCTGAAAAAGAATTGACATAGGAAGCTGTGCTGATAAACCAAGAAGATGAATTAGGAAATAGGTGTGTCAAACATCTGGCTGTGGAGTGTGGAAAATGTGTGGGAATCACAAAAATGGATGGACAGAATTACAAAGTGTACATTTACGTAATTCATCTGTGCATTTGGCTTTTTGCCTGGAGCATCACTTAGAGCTGTGATTCAGCACTCTTCACAGGAGGTGTGCTTTAAGTGAACTTGAAAGTCATTAAAAATTCTCCCATCAGACTCAAATATGTGAGATTATACAGAATCCTGTAGATAATCTTTTGCCCTTCAAACTCTATATTAGAAAAGGTCACCTTATCACTGGTCTCTGTTCCAATACCAATCTTCTCTATTGTTCCAAGTCAAACAGACCCTACTGATAAGATAAAAGCATCATCAGCATTCCCCAGTAGAATTTCATACAAGGCTCATACAAAAACTCTCATCAGAACATTCTTAGAACATTCTTTCTTTCCATCATTAACCACTTAAGACCCGGACACATACGCTGCTAAATGACCCAAGGTGTTTTTACAATTCGGCGCTGCGTCGCTTTAACAGACAATTGCGCGGTCGTGCGACGTGGCTCCCAAACAAAATTTGCGTCCTTTTCTTCCCACAAATAGAGCTTTCTTTCGGTGGTATTTGATCGCCTCTGCGATTTTTATTTTTTGCGCTATAAACTAAAATAGAGCCACAATTTTGAAAAAAAACACAATTTTTTTACTTTTTGTTATAAAAAAAATCAAATAAACTAAATTTTAGTAAAACATTTAGGCCAAAATTAATTCAGCCCACATGTCTTTAGTAAAAAAAAAAAAAAAAAAATCGCAATAAAAAAAAATAGCTACCTAGCGGAACAGCGACACTAATACACAGCGATCAGAAAAATGATCGCTTAGTGACGCTGGCAATAGGGAGTGAAAGGGTTAACTAGGGCGGTGATCATGGGTTAAAAACTTTTATTAGGGGGGGTGGGGGGGCTATCCTGAACCTAACACTAACTGTTTTTTACACTGCCTGTCACACTGACACTAAATGCAGTGATTAGATCACTGCATTCAGTGACACTGTGACAGGGGGGTGGGGGGGGGGGGCGATCACAAGGGGTTAATTTGCCTATGTGAGTGTGTGTCAGTGTTGTGTTGGTGCACACTTACTTGTGATGTCTTCTCTCATCAGCAGCGCTGGGAAACAGCGCTGCGATGAGAGATTACATCATTTCCTCCTTCCTGTGTAAACACAGGAGGAGGAACTGACACGATGGGAGCGCGCTCCCATTGGCTGGGAGCGATCGCGTGGGGGGGCGGAAATCACGGTCATCCGCCCGCTCGTCGGCGATCGCTCCCAGAGGCAGGGGGACCCCCGCACGCCGCGGAGGGGGTCCCGATGGGACCCCCGAACCGCACGAAGGCGGGGACGTAAATTTACGCCCTTGTGCCTGTACGAGCCATTCTGTGGCCGTATATGTGCGTGCGGGGGTCCTTAAGAGGTTAAATCAACTAATTTCTTCTAGACCTGCCATTTAAATGTATCGCCAGATTTATCAAACAGGTTTCCATACAGAGGGCCAGATTCAGGTAGAAGTTATGCGGCTTATCTGTAGATGCGCAGTGCGTTCGCCGCGGGATCACGCCTAGTTTAAATACTACACGCCCCCTACCCGCCCAATTTGAATTCCGCGGGCCCATTTTCGATACGCCGCCACAACATTAGGAGCAAGTGCCTTGTGAATACAGTACTTTCTCCTAAATTTTCGGCGGAGTAACGTAAATGAGAAACGTTACTCAAGAATAAAGATGCGCCCATCTACCTGAATCTGGCCCAATATGTACAACTTTTTGTAGGGATCCCCCCCCAATAAAAACTTCTTATACCTTTTATATACAGTCAGACTTTTGACCGTGCAAAAGTCTGCTGTGAGTCGGTCTGAAGTCGGACGGAAACAGGTGCTCTAAGGTCCATCGGCTTTCCGAAAAAAAAGTCAGATGGAGGCTACACACGACCGGACTTTCCTAGAAAAAAAGCCAGTCTAACTCTTTTTCCCCCTCGGAATATCCGGCCATGTGTATGAGGCATTACAGTTAAATTTGAGATTTGTCATCATATTCCTTCAAAATTTTCCTATTACCAAGGTTAAAAATGACCATCTATTTATCCCCAATAAAGCTCAAAAATGGTCCATCTTCAGGCAAAAGAAAAAAAAAAAGAAGAAGAGGAAAAAAAATAAAAAATCCCATGCAATGCAACGGCTTGCTTTTTCTAAGGGTGAGGGAAAAGCTTATTGTCACCCATTAGTTCATTCCACTAGAAAGTCACGCTCCTCCACGGTCCAACAGTAGACCATTCCTGGTCTATGGAGCCTGCACTGGGCTTGATCTCAAACAGTCCACAAGATGGCTGGAGCGTGGGGGTGCCTGACCAGTCTTGCACTGGAAGGATCGGAGGATTAGGGAAGGATCGGAGGATTAGGGAAGGATCTGGGGATTAGGCAAGTCTCCCTTTCTCCTCTCCAAAAACGAGCAGTTAAAGTGACACTAAATGCTTGAATATTTTTAAATAACAAACATGCCATACTTACCACCACTGTGCAGCTCATTTTGCACAGAGTGGCCAAGATCCTCGTCTTCTGGGGTCCCTGGGTGGCTGTCTCGGCTCCGCTGACTTCTGATAACCACCTCTGGGAAGCACTCTCCCAAGGGAGTTACCTTGCGGGTGCGCTCCCAAGTCCTAAAAGCGGCGTCCATACCCGCCGACTACAGGACTCGGCCCCACCACCCGCATCACTAAAGTCAATTGACAGCAGCACAAGCCAATGGCTGCGCTGCCATCAATCTATCCAATGAAGATCCGAGAAGATGGAGCAAAGGAGGAGCGCGTTCGCAACGCGGGACTTTCCACGGAAGCAAAAGGGGGGGCTGGGGGGCCGGTGAATGGAAGATGTTTTTTGACCTTAAGGCATAGGATGGATGAAGGTGAAAAAACATGAACCTCTACAACCCCTTTAACTCATGCAGTGCAGGCACACACATTTTTGTTTTTCCCCCGAGATGGGCTTTAAGCTGGGCATACACTAGAGGATTTTCATACGTTGGTACGATTCATAAACAATTATACAAAAAATTTCTTCCGTACATTTGATAATACCAGACTTGACGAATGTTCAAAAGGCTTCAAAATATTGCTTGCTGTAACGATTTTGGAATGAATGGAATTTCCTGAACGAAAACCACATTCGCCGTTATAAAATCGGTTCTTGCTTCTTCAAATATTCTCATCCCTATGTTTGAAAATAATAGTTGATTTGTCCCCATTAAACATACAAAAAAAGAAAAAAAAAAAATCTAAAAATTTTACTTTAAGCAGAGCCTGGTTACATATTATTCACATACCAAAATGTATTGCACATAAATATATAAAAAACAAATGCAAAAAGGCCAAAGACTCAATTTCTCGCACATACACCAACGCCATTCGATCATAGGGCTAGGTTATGTACGTTTTTGTAGTCTCCCAAAACACAATAGACTGCTGTCAAGCAGATTCAGCATTCTGCAAACGCACCAAGTGTTCCACAAGACTAGATGGCTTAAGTCTTTGGAGTCCTCAGGACACATCTCAGGAGACTTCATACAGCTGTGGGGAGGAATGGCAAAGAACCCTGAAAGCAATGGGTGTTTAAAAAGATTCTCTAGAGCAGCGAATGTGAACCTTGTTACCCCAGATGTTTTGGAACTACATTTCCCATGATTCTCATCTACACTGCAGAGTCCATGAGCATCATGGGAAATGTAGTTTCAAAACATCTGGGGTGGCAAGGTTCACCATCACTGCTCTAGACCAGGGATCTTCAAACTACGGCCCTCCAGCTGTTGCAGAACTACACTTCCCATGAGGCATTGTAATACTCTGACATTCACAGACATCACTAGGCATGATGGGAATTGTAGTTCCTGAGCCACTGGAGGGCCATAGTTTGGAGACCCCTGCTCTAGACCAGTGGTCTGGGGGCCAGATGTGACCCTTTGCTTGCCTTTATCTGACCCTTGGGGCACTATTCCAGCAAACGACACCATCGATGGGACACCATTCCTCCCACTGACACTACCATTGGCAGAATTCTTTCCATTGATACAAACAAGGAGATCTTATTCACCTGTTAAAGCCAATAATGGGGCATGGTGTATGCCCACTGATGCTAGGGCATTTTTTACTCCCACTGGCCACAGTCTAGCCCCGCTAAAGCCTGACGTACAGTAAACTTGCCTTTTTTTTTTTTTTTAGTTTTGAGACCCCTGATCTAGACTGTGTTTGAGTGGACTCCATACTGCATAGGGGCCAAGCCCCACTATCATAGGACCAGAAGATCCAAATCTCGAGTGACTGGTAGATGTGAAACCTCATCTAAAGAGAACCTCCAAATTACTTGTAGAGCAGTGGGGGGCATACATACCTACGCACTATTGGAGCAGGGTCGTCTTAGTAGCATCATGGGCCCCTGGGCAAATTAATGCACTGGGGCCCCTACCAGCTAGCCCCAATTTACACACCTATGTTCAAGAAATGAAGTATAAATAGCTGATAGAATTAAACACGTAATCCGTAAAGGACCGGGTGACATTCAAGACCCTCTGCCTCACCCACAAATGCACGCAAGGAATCGCGCCGCAATATATATGTGAGAAAATAAAACACTACACCCCAAGTCCTCCGATCAACAAATCAGAACCTCCTGCACATCCCCAAATCTCGCTACAAAACTAAAGGAGAACGACGATCCGCTGTCCAAGGACCTCGGTTATGGAATGCTCTACCCGCAGACATTCGTTTGAAGGAAAATCATCGGGCCTTAAAAAAACAAAACTTAAGGCCCATCTTTTCTGAAGCGTGGTTGGAGATCACATTGGTTACGGCGCCTTGATTTAGTTTGCAATTGTAGCGCTATATAAGTTGCGCACTCACTCACATATACAGTATTCATTAGTACTTTCAATAAAATTGATTTTACAAAAGGAAAATATTCTATAAATTAAAGGGGTTGTAAAGACAAAAATATGTTCCTCTTAAATTAAAGTCTGACAGTAGCTGATAAAGTAAAAAGTAATGTTTTGCATTATAACTAGTTTGCTACCTGTTGAAATCAAGCTGTTTTATTCACCTCCGTCACTCCTGAATCTTTATTCTCACGACTTCCTGGTTTGCGGTGCGCATTCATTCTTGCTAGATAACGGCCTAATGGGAACTACAGTTCCCATTAGGCTTAGCCTCCATGCCTGTGAGGGATAAGAGAGCATCTTAACGCAGGGCTGTAATCATAGGGAGGGGGTGAGCACATTCTGCTTTCCACCATGCAAAACAGCTCAGATGCTGGTGGAAAGCAAGAAGAGGAGAGACAGGAAATGGCATTTTCAAACCTGGATTACTGTATTTTGGAGGTCTTGGGCCGCGTACACACGAGAAGACATGTCCGATGAGACAGGTTCAACAGACCGTTTTCATCGGACATGTCTAACGAGATATTTTGGTCTGATGTGTGTACACACCATCAGACCAAAATCCCTGCGGACAGAGAACGCGGTGACGTATAACACACCGACGTGTTCAAACAAGGAAATTCAATGCTTCCACGCATGCGTCAAATAAATTCGACGCATGCGCGGGATTTCGGTCCGATGGTTGGGCGTACTAACCAGCGGACATGTCCGATGGACAGGTTTCCAGCTGACAAGTTTTTAAGCATGCTTAGAAACTTTTGTCCGCTGGAAACCTGTCCGCTAGGCCGTACATACGATCGAACAAGTCCGCTGAAACTGGTCTGCGGACCAGTTTCAGCGGACATGTCTCCTCGTGTCTATGCGGCCAAAAGGAAAAACGAGGTAAGTGATATTTAAATGCTCTAGCTTACAGCAATCAATTGATCTAATAAAAAATTAACCTTTAGTGTTCCTTTAAAGACTAATCAATACAAAGTGCATAGTACAGGGGGAATGCAGAAGGTAAAGTACAAGGGGGGGGGGGATCAGGAGGGCACAATACTGGGATCCGGAGGGCACAATATAGGTCCTGGGAGGCTTCCTGGGGAACGACCATTTAGTAAAAATCACGACTGTCCCAGCAAATCTGGGACAGTTGGCAAGTATGATGTAATGCAAGATTTTTGTGGGGCCCCCCCATGTACCTGGGGCCCCTGGGCAGGAGTGCCCTTGCATTAAGATGGCCCTGTATTGAAGCACAGAGTAATTCAAGTCTCAGGCATATTCAGGTGTTAAACATCTGGGTAAGACCTCATACATCTGTCAGGACACCAAGATAAAACCCCAAAGATCTTGCGAGTGTAATAAAGTGGAGTGGCCTCAGGTTAGCGCCTACATGCCAAACCTATTATGGGGGATCAGATGATCAAAGTCTTAAGAGTTTTTGGAAGATGTGGAACCTCTTTGCTTTGAAGACTTCACACAGCCGAGATCAGGAGAGCACCTTGAAGTTTTGGGTGACTGTCAAGTTTCTTGGGAAACTCGACATCCTCATACATAAAAGGAGAAAACTGCAAAAAAATGGCTGTAGAATGTTGATTGTACCGTTCGATACCTAGGACTTCTCGGATGCCACGAGCAGAGCTGGCTCTTGTGCTACTAAAGATAAACCGCGGTTCTTATGGGATTTGTTTGATGTTTCTCAGCAGTGATATTATTGCACTATTTACTTTTCTCACAAAACATTCTTTGGCAGCCAAGCAATATGATTTTAAAGCAATCATCGTTCTTCCCCAGAGAATGCAGCAAAAAAAACATCGGGTTACATAATCCTGGGATGGAAATGAGCCCGATCGTTGTAGCTCTACCTTCCGACCCATCAACCCTTCTACTTAATGTTTTCATCACTTAATGATCCACTTTTCTCCTCTTTTACTGCGTACAAAGTGAGCGACGCTCGAAAACCAATGCTTTTAGTTTACAAAAACATTCATACATTAAACTCAATACTTCATTTTTTTTTTTTATTTCATGAGCTGCATTTTCAGAAAACATTAAATTAATATTTAATGCACATTCATTACTTTATTTAAAAAAATGTTTAATCACTTAAATACATTTTTTTGCCAAACATTTTTTTTATTATTACAATCCATTTTGGAATGGTATTTTAATACAAAAAAAATAAATAAAAAAAAATCATCCCACTTCCATCCACAGCCAGATATGAATTTCTAAATGTGCTACAAACTTCAGCCCCATCTTGATGTTGCACAAGAGCCCTCGGCTGTCTGGGACTCTCTCTGCCGATTGGCTGAGACACAGTAGTGGGCGCCATTGGCTCCTACGGTTGTCAAAGTTAGTGAGCCAAGGAGGAAAGAGAGGGGGTGGGGACGAACTGTGGCTCCATGTTTGAATGGACACGCAGAACAGTGGCTTGGATGCCCAAACAGCAAGCTGCTTGCTATGGGGGCACTTAACAGGAAGGAGGGGCCAGGAGCACTGAAGAGGGACCCAAAAAGAGGAGGATCTGGGCTGCTCTGTGCAAAACAAACTGCAACAGAGCAGGTAAAGTATAAGAGTCGGTTCACACTGGGGCGACTCGTCAGATGGCTCAGCCGCCTGACGAGTCGCGTCCCATTGAAGGCAATGGAACCATTCTAACAGGAGCGACGCAAGTCGCTCTGACTTAGAAAGAGGTTCCTGTACGACTTTGGAGGCAGCTCGGGGCGACCTGCATTGACTTCTATACAGAAGTCGTTTTGCAGGTCGCCTCTGAAGTCGTCCTCAGGACGCCTTGCAGAGCCGCCCCCGGAGTCGTGCCGCTGGAGTGTGAACGGACTCTAACATGTTTGTTATTTTTAGAGAAAAAAACAAGACTTTACAATAATTAAAGGGGTTGTAAAGGTTTGTTTTTTATTTTCTAAATAGGTTCCTTTAAAGCTAGTGCATTGTTGGTTCACTTACTTTTTCCTTCGATTTCAGTTTTAAATGTTTGTTCTTTTTGCCTCAAATTTCTCACTTCCCGTTCCTCCTCAGTAAGCTGTTCTGGCTGGCCAACCCCCAGCCAGAACTGCTTGGATGATGGGGGCAAGCTTACTGAGGAGAAACAGGAAGTAAGAAATTCAGACAAAGAAAAAAAAAACATTTAGAAGTGAAATCAAAGGAAAAGTTTTGTGAACCAACAATGCACTAGCTTAAAGCGGTATTTCACCCTAAATATAAGATCTCCCATGCGTTTTTTTTTTTTTTAATCGCACACTTACTGTATTATAGTGGAATTCCTTTTCTGTCCCCCGTGGTGGACGGCGCCAGTATAGCGCGTCACATCTTCCTAAAATACCCGATATGGACTCGGGTAATCTCGGCGAAAATGCGGCGCCTGCGCACAGACCTAGGAGCTGACTGCGCAGGCGCCGTATTTCTCCGAGTCCTACGGCTATGGCGCGTCACGCCCTCCGAAATAGGACTCGGAGAAATACGGCGCCTGCGCAGTCAGCTCCTAGGTCTGTGCGCAGGCGCCGCATTTTCGCCGAGATTACCAGAGTCCATATCGGGTATTTTAGGAAGATGTGACGAGCAATACTACAGCCGTCCACCGCGGGGGACAAAAAAGGAATTCCACTATAATACAGTAAGTGTGCGATTAAAAAAAAAAAAAACCAGCATACTGGCTCTGACGCCAGTATGCTGGATCACATGAGAGATCTTATATTTAGGGTGAACCTCCGCTTTAAAGGAACCTATTTAGAAAATAAACAAACCTTTACAACTCCTTTAAGTTTTTGATTATTTTTTTTCTACCTTTTGTAAACACTTCATTGTAATTTTCCAAAATAGTCAATATTATTTTGATCTATTGTCACAGGGCCCTTAAACGTCACGGAGCCCATAGGCCTGTGCCGATTTTGCCTATTTGATAATCCAGCACTGAAAAAAGACAGATAATAATAGGCATGATGCAGCCAAGAGCGATTCAGCTAAAAAGAAAATCACATTAACACCAGCATTAAAAAATATAAGAACACTCAGTGCCGAAACAAGGTCACACAGGGCAAAGATTCCAAACTGTGCCCCTTCCTTTAGGGTTAGGGCACCCCAACCCTGCAATAAACAATTGCACCCACTCAGGGCAGCAGCTCCCTCCCTATAAGGAAAGCTGGGCCCTGATCTGTACAGACTTGACATTAAAGGGGTGTTCCAGCCAAAAGTTCTGTTTATTAAAAGTCAGCAGCTACAAAAAGTGTAGCTGCTGGCTTTTAATAAACAATCACTTACCTGCTCCAGCGTTCCAGCGACGCGCCGGGGGGGCTCCGCTCCTCTCCCCCCCCCCTCCCCGTCCGGCGTCATTTCTACTGTGGGCACCCGGCCATGACAGCCTTCGGCTTCACGGCCGGGCACACACTGCACATGCGCGAGCCGCACTGCGCATGCGCGAGCGGCGCGGCTCGCCGCTAATTGGACAGGCGACCTGTCAGTGTTCTAGATGATCGCCTACAGGGAGGGGCTGCAATAAGGCGATTAAGCCTAATCGCCTTACCAGCCCCTCGGCGGAAGGAGGAAGTGGGACGGGAAGTCCAACTCCTCCTGAAGCCCCCACTCCCCCCCAAAAAAATGACATGCCAAATATGGCATATATGGGGGTGAGGAGTGGGATAAGCGGAAGTTCCATTTTTGGGTGGAACTCCGCTTTAAAGTGCCTCTGTTTCTGCAGATCTATGGGAATAAATGTTAAACCTACCAGGAGGAAATGTGGTCTATGTACAGATGTGAGGCATGGAGCTAAACTGTTAATCCAGGAGGCGCTTTTAAACTTTATAAATTTAAACAAGATGAAAAAGCAAAAAGATTAAAATGTTTTGGCTAACTGACAGGAGATGTAGCCTTGATAATCCTGCCTGTAAATAAGGCACAAGAAAAAGGCAGAATATACTGCACAGCCCAGATAAAACTTTGTCATAAAACATCCAAAAAATTAATAAAATAAATAAATATATATCTATCATTACCCCCAGTGGAGCTGCTGGATTTTTGGGTGGCGTGTTACCTAGCGGCTCCTCCGAATTCTCTACGGGTGAATGATGCGTATGTGCATGAACAGAAGTAAAGGAATGTCTAGTAAGGTGCTCTTTGCTGTGATCTTTATTACCCAGCCGGGTAAAAACAATAAAACTTGTGGCGAGGAAAGTAAAGTTGAAAGGAGGAAGATTAGCAGATTCAGGCGTAATCATAGGAAACAGTCCGGCTCCAAAACGCAACACTTCTCTGCGTCACTCCTGCCGGAATGGGTTTAGTGTACCCGGACAGGCCTCCCTCACTGACCTGGCAGCCGGAGCATCACTCGGACAATTGTAGGATAAAGTCTCTGCCACAGACCCTCCTTGGTGAACTTGAACTTGGGAGAAAGTCTCTGCTACATACCCCTCTCAATAAAGCCTCAGACCTCTGCCACAGGTCCCCTCTGAGTAGGATTCTTGGAGATATGCCTCCTTGGTTGAGTTACTTGTCACCCAGGTACCGGACTTACAGTCCCGCAATGTCAGGCTACCCGTGATCCCCGGTGGTTTCGTCCAAGCCCCATTGGACCGCCAGCCTCTCAATGGCGCTCCTCAGACCAACTCCCCACCGAACAGCACCTAGCTTGGGATATTCAAAAGAGGGAACCCAGTCGCCCACTTGGTCCCCATCGCTGGTTGAGATGTTCCGTGCCAACATGGTCCCAGAACCAGGAACACCGCGTGGCACGCACGCACGCCCTGGCAAGGTAGGCCATAACGCAGTGGGCGCCGTGATGTGGCCACCCTGAAGGTGGGTGTCACACTGGACGAAGAAGAACCCAGAACCAATGACGTCTGTCCCATAAATACCACTTCCCAGCATGCACAGCGAAGACAAACCCTTGTGATTGGCTGCTGGGAAGAGCACCCAAACCTCGACTCCACTGCTGCCACCTGCAGTACCGGGGCTGGAAGAACACCCCAGTACAACATGATAAGCCCACAGCACAGCCAAGCTGAGACAGAGACCCTATTCTCACACCTAACAATCAGGATCAGAGTCTAACTATACTCTGATCTATACTTAAATTTGACTAGCACCAGTACTATAAAGTACATGTGCACACTATATATATATATATATATATATATATATATATACATACATATATATATATATATATATATATATATATATATATACACACATACATACATACATATATATATATATATATAGTTTTTTTTTTTTTTTTTTACTTCAACAAGTAAATACTGATATTTAAGATTTGAGAGAAGATCTCCAGGTTGAGTCACTCCATTCCAGTGAAATGTCTACATTTGAGTTCCCAGCTCCACCCAAAAAATTACATCATAGAACCAGAGATCATTTCCCTGCTGAACAGTTTATTATGAAGAATGCAGCACAAGGTTCCCTCCTGGGGGGCACTTTTTTTTTTTTTTTTTAATTACTTCCAGTTTTAATCTCAACTTGGGAACAACCCAGGCCTAGAATTTAAGGGGTTCCTTACACACAGCAATTAGTAGCAATTCATTTCAAAACCAATATAACACCGTTGTTCCCCTAGAAACAAACCGCTGAACAGTGGAAATACATTCTGTATATGAGAATGGAATTCCAGCCAAGTATTTTCATTCAGTTCACTGTGCCGCTTCTGTGCAGAAAAGGAATAGCGGTTTATCTGTGTCCATGTGCCAAGTAAATCTGCATGGGAGTGCTTTCATAATTATTAATCAGCTGCTGCACTTACAAGGCTCTAAAAAGGAACGTGTCAGGGCCTGCATCCATTTAGATGCGATTTTCCGTTGGGGGTAGCTCACCAAAAATTACATCTTGTTGCAGATGATGACCAAAATCTGACTCGCATCCTAGTGCAGACATCTGGAAAAATCAGTGAGCCAAACACGCAAGCGGGAAATTACATTTTGAGCAGGCGTTCTGTACACCATCCTTGTTCAGAACGCCTCCAGGTAGCCATTTTGTCATTCTCCCCCCCCCCTACAAAGTGGAATTACCCTTTAACTTCTTCGCCTTAGGTGGACATCATAAGACGTCCTGAAGTTTGAGTGGTTAAATCTGAATTATGGGTGCAGCTGCAGACATTCAGATAACTTATTTTTCTGCGGGTGATTCTATACAATGTAAAAACAATCATAGCAGCTGCTCAGTCCCTTTTTACAGGTGGACTCCCCACCACGCCCCCCCCTAGCTTCTGCTGTCCTCTGGTGCTTCAACCGGCTCACCCATGCGATCGGCAAATCAGAGAATTTATCAGCCGGCGGAGGCCAATTACCATAGAGAATACCATGGACCAGATGGTCCCCGGCAATCTCTATGACCTTCAGAGGCCAGGCGCAATGTTATGACGTCACGCCTTGGCAGATGTAAACACTGCTGTTGCCGCGGCTGGTAAGCCCGAGATCGTTTTTCTTTTTTTCTATTATTTTAGGCTTTCCAGCCTAGAAGAGATCTCTCTGTAAAGAGGACTTGTCATGCCATATTCCCATTACAAGGGATGTTCACATTCCTTGTAAAAGGAATAAAAGTGCCTATATATATATATATATATATATATATATATATATATATATAGATAGATAGATAGATAGATAGATAGATAGATAGATAGATAGATAGATAGATAGATAGATAGATAGAGGGAAAGATAAATTCTCTCTCTCATAAATGTTATATATAGATATACATATATAGGGAAAGTGTAAAAAAAATAATTTGGGAAGTAAAAACAAATACATTTTTTAAGTGCCCCCTTTTTCAGCAAAATCTAACACACATGTACATCGTGCCTGCATATGTAAACTGTGTTCAAACCACACGTGAGGTATTGCCGCAAATGTTAGAGCGAGAGCAATAATTCTAGCCCGAGCCCAACTCTAAACACGTAAACTTTAAAAAAAAATTAAAATCTCCACAGGTGACGCTTTAAGTACCAAAGTTTAGCACCAATCCACGACTTCCACGACAATTTTAAAGTGTGACATATTAAATATCTATTTACTGAGAGTAACATCATCTTTCACATTATTAAATAAAAATAATAAAAAACAATCGTGGTAACTTTTTTAAATTCATGAAACTCTTCCCCCCCCCCAAAAAAAAAGTGTTTGAAAAATTGCTGCTCAAATACCCGGTATGGAAGTGGTTAAAAAGTACCGAACTATAAATAAATAAAAAAATGATACAAAAGAAAGCTTCTCTCTCTCTCACATGCATCAAGAATAAGGCTACAGGTTGGCTCTTTGTACATATTTACTATACAGATTTGATCGAAATCACATGATCCGCCGCAGAAACTAAATTGGACCATACCCAGGCTATGAAAAAAAAAAAAATGGTGTACAACCTCTGTGCGCTCTGTCAACATGAATATTAGAAATGTTTCATAAATATTTCATAGAGTAAAGCAAGGAACACTTTGACAATAACAAGGCAAGGTAATCTTAGGGATTCATTACAGGAACATGAACACAGGACACTGCGGAGAGAGGAAAAAAAAAAACGTTTTTACGGCTTCAAAGACATCACAACAAGGGCTCTTTGGCAACACGGAGAGAAGAGACGCTCAGGACAAAGGATGCAATTAGAGTGACATTAAGCCTGACAGCCCATGCAGTGTCCTCACCTCTACTGATGAAGTGTAAATACACAGAACTCTGTCTTGGGTTTAATGGCAGTTATTTATCACTTGCTGGCTGAAGGCGGTAATGCGAATACAATGTAAATTGCATCATTTCCAGGTGAATAATGGGGTAAACTCTTGTGCTTACGTCTACTGCATTTACAACATGTCAAATCATTTCTGCACAGAGGCGGCACTGTAGAAAAGAAAAAGATGGAGGTACGCCTGCGGGTTAAAGGAGAACTCCAAAATGTGCGTAAAACTGCAACAAGAGTTAAAGAGGAGCTCCAGCCACCTCATCAAAAAGGTTTAAAGGGTCACTAAAGGAAACATTTTTTCTAGCTAAATAGTTTCCTTTACCTTACTGCAGTCCTGGTTTCATGTCCTCATTGTTTGTTTTTGCTATGATGTTGCTGTAATTATTTTCTGTTCTGCGCACTTCCTGGTTGTCCGTTTCCTGATGAAAGAGGTACTGGGAGCTTCTCTCTGTGGTCTCTAATCAAGGAGGTGCGATTACTGTGCGTCTAAAACCCCTCAGAACTACCGTATTTATCATCAGCTTATACCGCGCACTTTTTTGCCCTTAAAATCAGGGCAAAATCGTGGGTGCGCGATATACGCCGATACTCGCTTCCCGCGCTGTGTTTGAATCCGCTGCCAACATATACCGAGCGCAGTACACTCGGTCAGGCTCGGCTCCCCTCGCGTTTATGCGAGAGAAGCCGAGAGTGGCCGAGAGTGCCCGAGTGTACTGCGCTCGGTATATGTCGGCGGCGGATTCAAACACAGTGCGGGAAGCGGCGAAAGGCTCAGAGAAGCAAGGAGGACACCACGACGGACGCCGCACCGGACAAGGCCGCCGATGGACGTCTGGAAAGACACCAAAACTGAGTATTAAAACATTTTTTTACAAGAATGTCAGGCAAAATTAGGGGTGCGCACTATACGCCGGTTCGCGTAATACAGGGATAAATACGGTAATCAGTTTTGATTTTAAAAACAAACACTGCCCTGTATTGGCTCTGTGTCTCTGTACTTCACAGAAGCATGAAACTAGATGAAAAATGAAACTGAAACTGCAGGTACATTATATGATTGATATTTATCTATTTTTAATCATTTTTAAAAGGAATCAGTTAACTATTATGTCTCTATACCCTGTAAACAGTAATTTCAGCAAAAATGTTTTCCTTTACAACTCCTTTAAGTAAGCAGCTACAAATACTGTAGCTGCTGACTTTTACTATTAGGGCACTTATCTGTCCAGTGATCCCACATTGTTCTAACCCAAACCTATTCTTCAATCGGCTCTTGGGTGCTAGCGCCATCTTGGGCAAGGGAAACTACTGTGCATGCGCGAACCGTGCTGAGCTTTCTCAACAGGCCGGCTGCAGCAAGGGCTGAACCTCCAGCTGACTTTGTCGCTCTCAGCAGGAAGTGGGAGCAGGTACCTGTCATAACTAGGTATACACTCCCCCTCCCCACAAGGTGCCAAATGGGCCCTCGGAGAGGGGAGATGGAGGCATTGGAAAAAAAAAAATTCCATTCATGTAAGGGCGAGCCACCAGTCACCACTAGGGCGAGCCACCAGTCACCACTAGGGCGAGCCACCAGTCACCACTAGGGCGAGCCACCAGTCACCACTAGGGCGAGCCACCAGTCACCACTAGGGCGAGCCACCAGTCACCACTAGGGCGAGCCACCAGTCACCACTAGGGCGAGCCACCAGTCACCACTAGGGCGAGCCACCAGTCACCACTAGGGCGAGCCACCAGTCACCACTAGGGCGAGCCACCAGTCACCACTAGGGCGAGCCACCAGTCACCACTAGGGCGAGCCACCAGTCACCACTAGGGCGAGCCACCAGTCACCACTAGGGCGAGCCACCAGTCACCACTAGGGCGAGCCACCAGTCACCACTAGGGCGAGCCACCAGTCACCACTAGGGCGAGCCACCAGTCACCACTAGGGCGAGCCACCAGTCACCACTAGGGCGAGCCACCAGTCACCACTAGGGCGAGCCACCAGTCACCACTAGGGCGAGCCACCAGTCACCACTAGGGCGAGCCACCAGTCACCACTAGGGCGAGCCACCAGTCACCACTAGGGCGAGCCACCAGCCAACACTAGGGCGAGCCACCAGCCACCACTAGGGCGAGCCACCAGCCAACACTAGGGCGAGCCACCAGCCACCACTAGGGCGAGCCACCAGCCACCACTAGGGCGAGCCACCAGTCACCACTAGGGCGAGCCACCAGTCACCACTAGGGCGAGCCACCAGTCACCACTAGGGCGAGCCACCAGTCACCACTAGGGCGAGCCACCAGTCACCACTAGGGCGAGCTACCTAAAAGTAAGGTTTTACTTACCTCCTCATAAAGATATCAAAATTTGTCTGACAATTTCTGACTTTTGCTTAAAATATTTATTCCCAGCAAAACTCATCTACAGTATGTGGTGTTATATTAAACTCTCCAATATCTTCCCAAATATAAAAGGTAAACTAAGAGGTCTATAGTTGCTTAGTAAAGACTCTGATCCCTTCATTCTGAAAAGGAAGGGGCCAATAAATGAGATTTACAGCGGCTCCTTTCCTACTCTCCATCCTGACACAGAAGCCAGTGGGAGAGGGTGGAAGCCGGCAGCACTGCTTGGGGACAAGGGGCGCAGGAGAGCACAAAGGGGTGCAGCAGGACCTGCATAAGAGGAGCGGAATGCAGAGAAACTATTTTGCTCTTGCCGTCACTGATGTCATGCAGGAGGAAGAGGAGAAGAAGCAGGCTTTTAGCAGCTGTAGGAGGAAAATAGAGGGATTGGTTTTCGCTACATGCCGCCCCTACTATCCAGGTGTAATGGGAGGCCTCAAGGGCTTCCTGGAGCACTGCACGGGGTCACAATTGCAACCCCTGTAGTTACGCCCCTGGTGCCGGCTTCCTAAAAACGGATGATGTCATAGGTTGATAAGGAGGACATCAAGCGCCTAAGCATCCTTGTTTGCTCCTCGCCTGCCTCTCACCATCAGTACATTAGCTAAATGAGGGAGAGAAAGTGAGGGACAAGAGAAATGGTGGAATACTAGTCAGTACCAGTGTGCAAAAGTGCATTTGCTTTGGAAGAAAAAAGTCAACTGAAACGTTGGGTGTCCCACGTGTGTTGATGTCACTGCCATATGTAAAAACTAGAAATGTAGACGGTTTTACATTTTAGATTGGATTGCTTTTCAATGGCTATCTAGGAAGTGTCCTGTGTCATTTTTGTATATTGCACATTAGCAGCACTCCTACCTTTCAAAACCAGAAAGATTGTTAATACGTTATATAAAAAATCTTATTAGAACCTCCAGAAATGGTTTCCTCCTGATCACAGTCCTTTAGGAGGTCATGACCAGACGACATACATCTTTTATAAAGCATTAACTTACGCTTACAATGGCTGAAAGTGAAGAATGTTCAAAGGAACACAAACGGCAGCCCCCAGACCAGCTCGGGTCAAGTCATTTAGAATAGATACGGAGATAATGGGGTACACATGCAGGCAACCTTTTCAACCAACAGCAAACTACCTTGATGACCCCTTTTAATCTTTATATAGTAATAGAAATTATATGAACGACTGAAGACACACAAAAAAAAGTTATTTTAGTTTTAAGTAGTTTAGTTTTGGGTAAAGTCTAGTGGGTTTGATCACCTAAAAGACTCTGTTCTGACAAAACTACAAGGCCATAAACTTTATCTCCAGCTTCATATAGGGCTTACACGACCTGGTGTTCTATTTATCCATTGCATCAATTCAGACAGCTTAATTCAATGAATAAACTCACTGTTAGAGAGACAGACGATGAATCTTTTTGAATGTGGCTCTCTTGTAATGAGTTGAGCAGCTTGTGTTTGCTTTAGGCCATAGGTTTGATTGTGTCCCCCTGTTTTCTAGAGGATCCCAGAACATAGTGGGTTGGGATAGTCAGATAAGCAGCCTGCCAATTTACAGTATGTGGTTTCAGCCAATCCTTGGGGGGGGGGGTGCCCAGTAGGTGACTGGTGCATACATAAATAAATAGTCTGGGTAGAGGCAGCCCTATTCTTGTCCAGCGTTTCGTGGCTCTACAGTAAACCGTTAAGCAGCTTGCGATTGCATTGGGCCGTTCTGTGCTCTACAGGCTTGATTTCTGGAGAATTGCAGTGCATAATTAGCCCAGGCCTTGAGGTAGCCCTGTTCTTGTCCAGGAGGACATTCTGGGCAGCCCTGCTGAAAACTCAACTTGCGGTCATTAAGGTCCCAGCTATAGCAGGGCCTGTTCTGCAAAAACAAAGCTAAACAAAGTATTTCACTTGGGAATCAGGTATGGGAGACTCATGGAGGAACTGTCTGTCTGATATTACATAGTTAAACTGGTTAAAAAAAAAAAACATCCAGTTCAACCAATAATGAGATTGGAGGGAGGCATCCAAGTATCCAGGAACATTTTGAGTACAGACCTGAATGGAGGAGCCTAGTTACTATTGCAGCCGATAACCCTAGCATGTTCACTGAAGAGGTTCTCAACCAGGGTTCCTCCAGAGGTTGTAAAGCCTCATACACACGATCAGACTTCCATCTGACTTTTCTGTGGATTTTTGTCCAAAGGGCGTCAGCCATGAACTTGTTCTGCATACACATGGCGTGACTTTTTCAGTCAACTTTCACCAAATCACATGTTTTTTTCAGCTCTTTACCGCCACCCTGTGGGCAACTTCTGCTATATTTGTCTGATCTTTAGCATTGGTTCTCAGAATGCGTGTTTGTACTTTGGACTTGTGTACACACGATAAGATTAGCCGACGTAGGACATTTTCTGCCAGAAAGTTTGTCCGTTCTCACAGCGAACATTTGTCCGATGAAAAAGCAAAAAAGTTTGTCCGATCGAGCATACACACGGTCAGACATTTGTTGTCAAAAAGTCCTACCATGTGTATGGGCCTTTAGAGCTTCCTTGAGCAATTTCTGTCTCTCAGATAAGTTCCCAGGCCACCATTGATCTTTTTAGCCATTTGTAAGGGAGCAATTCTTCCCAATGGTCACAAATGTAGGAAGCATTCTTCCCACTGACCATCACTCTAATGCATCATGAGGTGTAGATACTTTTTTGGAGGGGTTTCCTGTTACTAGAAAATTATTTCAAGGGTTTCAATAACCGGTACCCACCCCCTCCCCCCCAAAATGTGCCAAATGCTGGCACCGGAAGTGGGAGGGTCAAAGACAGATAAGAGGAGCTTCCTCTTTTGGGTGGTTAAAGCGGAGGTTCACCCAAAAATCAACTTTTTGTCATTAGATCCAGCATAATGCTGACATCTGCAGTATGCTGGGGTTTTTTTTTTGTACTTATCATTTTAGCAGGCTCTCTCATCTGGCACCGAGCGGGGATTTCTGCGGGGAATAGGCATTTCTAAGGCAAGCGTAGTTTATTGACGGGCTTGGATAGTGCGTCACGCTTTCCGAAAATAGCCAAAGTGACACTCGGCTGTTAACGGCGCCTGCCATGTAGAGCTGACTGCGTAGGCGCCGTAAATTGCCGAGTGTCACTTCGGCTATTTTCGGAAAGGCGTGGCACGCTATCCAAGCCGTCAATCAACTACGCTTGCCTTAGGAACGCCTATACCCGGAAGGAATCCCCGCTCGGTGCCAGATGAGAAAGACTGCTAAAACCATAAGTACAAAAAAAAAAAAAACAGCATACTGCAGATGTCAGCAGTATTCTGGATCTAATGACAGAAAGTTGATTTTTGGGTAAACCCCCGCTTTAAGTTGCATATATATGTATGGTAAATCACTGGAAAACGGCTTGTCATGCGACTTTGATGTCCAAAATTAAAAGTTGCACAAGTATGAAGTAACCCTTGTTGTGGTATATCTTACCAAAACTGGAATTTCTATTGCAGGAAAAGCCTAAAATTTTACTTGCATCTTAGTGCAGACTATTGGGAGCATTAGTGAGCCAATCACAGAGTCAGGAAAATACATTGCTGTTGGCATTGGTGTACAGAACTTCTCCCGGAGGCCATATGGCATTGAATTTTACAGATTGAAAAAAAAAAGTAATTTAATAACAATAAATTACATGGCTCGTGTAGCAATAATATACAGTGTTGCAGGCGGTTATTTGGTTGCAATATTTTTTTTTTCTTCACGAAAGTGGAGTTACCCTTTAAAGAAAATAACTGCTGGGCCTCTTACAGGTTTCCTACGAGCTTCTCTATAATAACATACTACTACTTGTAGCCTATTGCGGTTATTACTGTGATTTGTAGAAAGCACAGATGGCTTGTGTATCTTATTAATGATTCAGAGTCACATAATGACAGTTCAGTGACATGTATCCCATGTAATACATCCCTCCCCTGAACTCTCCTCGCTCAGTCATCTGTTATGTTCTGACCTGGCCTCTTTGATCTTCAAAGCGCCCTCTAGGCTACCATGGGCTTCCCTCTCCTTCTAAACCTTCCCAACAATGGAATGGAATCCTCAATGACAAGCCAGGAATGTTTAGCTGCAGGAGAGCCATGCATGGCAACAACGGTGTAATCCTGGAAGGGGCTCCAAAGGGCCAAAACTACAAAGTTGTTAGTAATTATGAAGAGTGAAGACCGATGGTGTATCAAAAAATATAGAAGGCCCACTGAACAGTTTGAATTATCCCAGGAGGTGGAAACATTATGCTTTGGGGTGTTTTTCTGCTAAGGGGACCGGACAACCTAATTTACTCAAAAGGGATAATGGAAGGAGCCATGCACCATCAAATCTTGGGTGAGAACCTTCTTCCCTGAAAATGGGTCATGGATAGGTATTCCAGCATGGCAATGACCCAAAACACACAGCCAAGACAACAAAGGAGTGGCTCAACAAGAAGCACATCAAGGTCCTGGTGTGGCCTAGCCAGCCTCCAGACCTTAATCCCATAGAAAATATGTGGAGGAAGCTGAAGGTTCAAGTTAGCAAACGTCAGCCTCAAAACCTTAAAGTGGAGTTCCACCCATTTTTTTATGTTTGTCTGTGCTGCATGTCCTAATCTCAGTGTTCAGAATGGACAATTTTTAGTTATTTTGTTGCTTGTAAATACCTTTATTTTGTAGTCCTTCATTACTTCCTCCTCCTTATTAGCCTAGGCTATTAAGTCACAAGGCTATTTGCAAGGGTTTCTGGGATAGGCATCATGTTTCCCAGTAGTCCTTGCAAACCTGACTGAAACCTATTACATTGCTTGTGCAGCACTGAGCATGTGCGAGATATGCAAAGCTGAAATCCAGGAAGTCATACAGTCTGGCTTCATGATGCCCACACTTAAGATGGCCACGGTCTATTTCTAGATTATAAACTATCTAAATGCTGTAACAACCTAACAAAACAGACCTTAGTTTACAGACGAACTTTACTAGAATACATTAAGCTTGTGTATTACAGGGGTATTTATATTTAACAAGTGAAATTGTGGGTGGAACTCCCCTTTAATGACTTGGATAGGATCTGCAAAGAGAAGTGGGACAAAATCCCCCCTGAGATGTAAACCTGGTGGCCAACTACAACCTCTGACCTAAACATCTGACCTCTGTGATTGGCAACAAGGGTTTCGCCACCGTATACCAAGTCATGTTTTGTAAAGGGGTCAAATATTTATTTCACTCAATAAAATGAAAATCAAGTTATAACTTTTTTGAAATGCGGTTTTCTGGATATTTTTTTTGTTATTCTGCCTCTCACTGTTGTAATAAATCGACCATTAAAATTATAGACAGATTATTTGTCAGTGGGCAAACGTACAAAATCAGCAGGGGGTCAAATACTTTTTCCCCTCACTGTATACTTTCATTCATGCAGATAAGGAAGTACATGTTCTGTAAAGAACAACGTTACACATTTTTCCTATCTGGGTAATGGTGACTGGTGAGAAAGAAGGTGGAGCGTAGAGAGAAGCAGACAGATGGGCCTTTTATCAGAGACGAGGAGAAGGGGGAAGTTTCGCACACATCACTAGATCTGCTTTTCTTTCACGCCAGAAACCTGCTCAGGAACCGCACACGGCTAGAAGTGATGCACACGATTGCCTCATGTGTGGGATTTTTTTTTCTTTCTTTCAGCTGCAGGGGCCTGACAGCCAATCAGACGGCTCACCTCAAACCGACAAGACCCACGCAATGACTTTCAGGACACGGCAGCTTTCCATTCTCTTTGCACTTTAAAGTTTTGCCGTTGCCTATAGGGGCCGGGGGCGGCCGTCTGTAGACTGAACCTGAAGCAGTTCCTATAAGAAAGCAGCCTAGTACGAGGAACCGCAGTGTGGTCTGCCGCACGCCTCAGCCATATCCCTCCAACGGATATTCTGATTATTGTCTAAAGGTGGCAAAAATGGCTACTTTCACCCCGAGCGGCCAGTGTGTCCACTTCACTAGAGATCGGTAAGCAAGACAGAAAGCCAAATAATGGATTGAAATAAAAAAAGGAAATTAAAAGGGTTACATGTAGCGACGGTGTAACTTGCAAAGGAAGCGTGGCCAGATTTTACAATTGATAATGAGATCTGCCAGCACAGGGAATAATTGATAACGAGACTTGCCAGCACAGGGAACAAATGATAATGAGACTTGCCAGCACAGGGTTAATTATGGTAACACAGACTCCCCGTCCCTTTCCTAAGAAAAGGGAAAACTTCTTTGGATCCAAAAAAATAAAAAAAGTAAAAAAGTAAGCAGCAAATTTTTTATGTTATGCTATATGAATGAGAACATGCACTATAATAAATATATAGATACATATAAAGTAGATGTTAACCCAATTCGAGTGCAAAAGTGTAAATACACTTTAACCACTTGCCACCCGCCATATAGCAGAATAACGGCTGCAAAGTGGTTGTGATATCTGTACTGGACGTCATATGACGTGATTTGGATAACACAGCCGGCGCGCGTCCACGGGGGTGTGCAGCACGGCGATCGAAGGTGCCGTGTGTCAGTCTGACACAAAGAAACTCAGGTCGTGGTATGGAGCCTCTGACAGAGGCTTCTTACCATGTGATCAGCTGTGACCAATCACAGTTGATCATCGCGTGAACCAGGAAGTGCTGGTAAACGTCTCTCCTCGGTTCATGCTGACAGGGAGAGCGGATCGGCGGCTCTCCGTCAGATGGGGGGGTCTGTGCGGATAATCAAATTGATTATGGAGTGCAGCCCTCATCAAAAGGTGCCAATCAGTGCCCAACACCTGCCAGCCTGTCCCCTAATAAATGCCTGTCAGTGCTTACAACAGTGCCAATCGGTGCCCAAAAAAGTGCCAATCAGTACCACTCAGTAATGCCTGTCAGTAGCGCCTCATCAATGCTGCCTATCCAGTGCCACCCATCAGTGCCCATCAGTTTTTTTCTTTAAATTGTCTGTTTTTTTTGGGGGGTTATAGCCCAAAAATAAAAACCGCAGAGGTGATCAAATACCACCAAAAGAAAGCTCTATTTTGTGGGAAGAAAATGATAAAATAAAGTGCGACAGCGATGAAAGCTAAAAATTGTCCTGGGAAGGAAGTGTCTGGTATGGACCTAATGCACCACTATCGTCACCTATAATAATAATAATTATAATAAGTAGGGTTGCCCAGATACCGATACTAGTATCGGTATCGGGACCGATACCGAGTATTTTCGGGAGTACTTGTACTCGCGCAAATGCTCCCGATACCTAAATAGAATACTTTTTTTGTATTTATCAACATGTTCTGTGAAAATTCTTTGAGTTTTTTACTACTGCGTGACAAGAAAATAAAACATTTTTATTCATTTTTACTCATTTTTATTCTTTTATAATGTCTTGAGTTAGAGTTCTTCATAATTCTAAAGAAAATATCCTTAGTCTGTATTGTGGTTTGAAAACTGTCACATGACATTTAAAAAAAGTATCGGTATTCGGTATCGGCAAGTACATGAAAAAAAGTATCGGTACTTGTACTCGGTCCTAAAACAGTGGTATCGGGACAACCCTAATAATAAGTATGCATAGCAAAAAAAACATTTTTTTTAGTTTAACCCATTCGTTTATCTTTTTGCCATTTGTGGGGTAATTTGGATTCACTTCCTGTCCCTGGGGCCACGACAGGAAGTTAACCATGCTCGCCACCATGCTACAGCTTTCCCTCCCGCTTACTCTAAGGCCTGGTTCACACTGGTACGATTTGAGATGCGATTTGAGATGTCAAATCGCATCTCGAATCGGCGTCATTTGCCGGCAATGGCACCACCCTGCATATGCGGCGCTGCACCGATTTCAAAAAGTAGTTTCTGTACTACTTTTTGCAACTTCGGGCGGCGATTTACATTGACATCTGTGCAGAAACCTGCACAGATGTCTCTGAAATCGCGGCCGAAATCGGGACTGCCAGCGGGAGTGAAATTGTGCGAGTTCAGCGGAACTCGCATAGCTTCACTCCCGCAGCCCAGTGTGAACCTGAGCTTAGTCTGATTGCACAACTCTCAGCCTTCACTGAGCACAGGGTGGCGACTGTCAATCACTGGCTCTCTGCTCTGCCTCTCCAGCACTCACTGGAGCACCAGGCTGGGGAGGGAGCAGCGGGATCAGGGTCTCTGCGGTGAGTTGAGAGGCATAGCCAGCTGCTGATTAGGCATCTTAGTGCATCAAGACATTATTGTCAGCATCCTTCCAGAGCCTGGAGAGTGGTTCTGTGACAACAGCCGACATTAGAATTGTAAACGTTCACCTTATAAATCAACCCATTCAGTTTAAAAAAGAAATGAAAGGCAAAACATTTGCGTAAAGATAGACAGATATAAAAAAAAAAAAAAAAGAAAGAAAAAAAACACACACAGACACCCCCACACCACTATAAATGGCCTTTCTCCCTTTTTTCTAAGCGATCACATTCCCTATGTTCTCTCTGTCCTAAGCTGCATACGAGCTGGGGAAGGAGAAGCAAAAGCACACTGAGCTTCCCTGTAAAAGGCTGTGTCGGGACAAGTATAATCATTGGGGGAGAGCAGGCAGAGTTCCCAGCATAGCTAGAGAACTGACCATGGTGTGCTCTCCCGCATAGTATGGTCAGTTTTTAATAGGAAAGCAGAGGGGCCGACAGGATCGGCAGGGATTTCACACAAAAGGAAGCAATACAAAGAACAGGGGACTTTCTCATACAAGTACATGTACATCGTTGGAATTGGCAGGAAGGAACAGGGGCACCATCGTTGGAATTGGTGGGACGTAAAAGTGCCCCATCGTTGGCGGCAGTGGGAGGAAAAGTGCCCCAAAAGCTGAATAAAGGCAAACCAAGGGCCACAGTGTGGAGACCACTGCTCTAAAGCGAGGGAATCCCTTATTGTCACCAGAACTAGTGTCCCCATTGAAATATTTCCAATTTATTCCTGTTCTAGTGACAATCCAACATCTGGGATTTCACGGTCGGTAAGAATGGTCACCAGGACAAATAGGCTTGCTGCATCTTGCTCAGGCTCTGTTCACATGACTGCGACTTTAGACTCACAAAAATCGCATGACAAGTCGCAGCCCATTTATTTCAATGGCAACTGTTCGTTTCAACGTAAAGTCACAGAAAATTAAAAAGGGTTACTACACTACTAAGATGCGACTTACTTATGGCTTGAGTGCCAGAGAGTTTACAGTCGCAGGTAAATTGCATGACTTTGGAGTCGTACTAGTGTGGACCGAGCATTATATGTGGTGCGATTATGGCCAGCTCCACAGCCCGAGTGATTTGTAGAAACGCACTTTGTTTGCTTACACATCATCACAGAAGTAATGGAAGTAAACATCCAGTGAAGTATGAGGCTGGCGTGTCGGCGCCGCGTCCGTCTGTTTACTTCTTGCTTTACCGGGATTACAGCTCAGAGAAGTGCATTGTAAATCTCCCCGAGAGGAGGGGCCATGGGGACTTTACAATCCAGGTAATACAGCGATAACCTTTATGACTCGGTGACCTCATCACCAGGTCATCGGCGAGCGCAGGCTCCTCTTCTCACCGCTCAAGAGGTCTGCGATTAACCACTTCACCTCCAGAAGGTTTACCCCCCTTCATGAACAGGGCATTTTTTACAATACAGCACTGTGTTATTTTAACTGACAATTTTGCGATCGTGCAACGCTGTACTACAACAACATTTACGTCCTTTTTTCCTACAAATAGAACTTTATTTTGGTGGTATTTGATCACCTCTGTGGTTATTATTTTTTGCGCTATAAACTAAAAAGAAAAAAAGGAGCGACAATTTTAAAAGAAGATTTTTTTTTTTTACTTTCTACTATAAAACATATCGAATTGAAAAAAAAAAAAGAAGATTACAATAATAATTAAAAAAAAATTAAAATATTTATGAATTTAGGCCAATACGTATTCTGCTACATATTTTTGGATAAAAAATCCCAATAAACATATATTGATTGGTTTGCGCAAAAGTTATAGGGTTTACAAAATAGGGGATAGATTTATCGCATTTTTTTGTATATAGTAACAGCGGCGATTAGTGATTTTCACACTTTTCTTGGCAACAAGCAAAATTATTACAGCAATCAATGCTAAAAATATGTTACTGTACTAAAGACACTGGCAGTGGAGGGGTTAACACCAGGGGCGATCAAAGGGTTAAATGTGTCCCTAGGAGGTGCTTTTCTCACTGTGTGAAAAATATAGTCACTGGATGAACACAGAGATGCATATCAGGAACACAAGATCATTGCGTTCTTCCCTGTCAGAATGGGGATCTGCCTTGTTTACATTGGAAGATTCCTGTTCTGCCTCTCCGTGGAGAGATTGTGGGTGGCCGGCGGACAACGCATCCACCGATTGGCTCCCCCACTGGCTGATCAGCGCGCCCGCTGTCATCTATTGCACAGCATGACATACAGGTAAGTCGTTTCGCACAAAAGAGCTAGCCTGCTGACCGATCGATTAAAGGGGTTGTAAAGATACAATTTTTTTTCCTAAATAGCTTCCTTTACCTTAGTGCAGTCCTCCTTCACTTACCTCATCCTTCCATTTTGCTTTTAAATGTCCTTATTTCTTCCGAGAAATCCTCACTTCCTGTTCTTTTGTCTGTAACTCCACACAGTAATGTGAGGCTTTCTCCCTGGTGTGGAGAAAGCCTCTTGAGGGGGAAGGGGGCGAGCAAGCAAGTCAGGACACTCTCTACTTTGCAAATAGAGAAAAGAGCTCTGTGATAGTGGGCGTCCTGACACTCCAAAATCCGAACTAAAAACGAACTGCAGATGTCTAACCACAAGGCTTATAACAGTGAAGTTGACATTCACTGCAGGTGAATATTCCAGACTAATACACAGGCCAGCGAATGTCGCAATTAACACGCATGGCCCTATACAATACAGGGGAACTAGAATATACTTCTGTGTCTGGCTCTCTGTACAGCGCTACAGTCTTTGTCAGCAGTATAATAATACGACCAAAAATAAAAACCGACAACTTCTGCAAACTGGGATTGCAGAGAAACAAGAAGCGCTTTGTGAGGCCGTTGTGTAAATACCGGAACAATACAAGACACTTCTACCGGACTGACTTCCTGTTTTTTCATGCAATATTCAGATAACAAGCAAATTAGCTCCTATGCCAACACCGCAAGTGTGATCTGAGCACCCGCAGCTGCATGGTCACCCCAGAGGCTGCAGATCAGATACAATATTTTATTTCTGCTTCTTTAGATAGCGGCATCAAATTATGTAGCAAATTATGTACACAGAAACTTCACATTAGCCCCGCCCTCGAGGAGCTTTTGTGCAAACATGTGCACCACAAATACACGTTTTAGGCCCCCCCCTACCAATAAGCTCTTCACCTGTGGGGAAAAGGAGGACACAACCACAGACTATCATGGGAACAAAAAACAAAAACAAAAAACAAACAAAAAATTGAAATATCTTTCTCAGTAGCCAAAAAGGATATACCGTATATACTCGAGTATAAGCAGAGTTTTTCAGCACATTTTTTTTGTGCTGAAAAAGCCCCCCTCGGCTTCTACTCAAGTCACCTTTTTGCACCTGATCTGTGCAAAGTTTGTTGTCCGGGGGACCTACAGCCGGGGAACACCAATTTGTCAAAGCCGGGCACCCCTTCCATAGACTTCCATGTTAAACGGTCATTTCTCTGGTGATTTTGGGGACCCGGAAGAATGAAAAAGGAGAGGAGGAAAAGGAACGAGAGAGAGAGGGAGAGAGCGAGAGAGAGAGAAGGAACAGGAAAGAGAGAGAGAGAGAGAGAGAGAAGGAACAGGAAAGAGAGAGGGGGGGGAGGAACAGGAAAAAAAGAGAGAGAGGGGGGGGGGGGACAGGAGAGAGAGAGAGAGAGAGAGAGAGAGAGAGAGAGAGAGAGAGAGAGAGAGAGAGAGAGAGAGATGGGGGAAGGAAGGAACAGGAAAGAGAGAGAGAGATGGGGGAAGGAAGGAACAGGAAAGAGAGAGAGAGATGGGGGAAGGAAGGAACAGGAAAGAGAGAGATGGGGGAAGGAACAGGAAAGAGAGAGAGAGAGAGAGAGAGAGAGAGAGAGAGAGAGAGAGAGAGAGAGAGAGAGAGAGAGAGAGAGGGGGAAGGAACAGGAAAAAGACAGAAAGGGGGAAGGAACAGGAAAAAGAGAGAGGAGGAAGGAACAGGAAAAGGAGAGAGAGGAGGAAGGAACAGGAAAAGGAGAGAGAGGAGGAAGGAACAGGAAAAGGAGAGAGAGGAGGAAGGAACAGGAAAAGGAGAGAGAGGGGGAAGGAACATGAAAAGGAGAGAGAGGGGGAAGGAACAGGAAAAGGAGAGAGAGGGGGAAGGAACAGGAAAAGGAGAGAGAGGGGGAAGGAACAGGAAAAGGAGAGAGAGGGGGAAGGAACAGGAAAAGGAGAGAGAGGGGGAAGGAACAGGAAAGGGGTAGAAGGAACAGGAAAAGGAAAAAAGGAGAGGGAAAAGATTTTTTACTTTCTGCTATAAAACATACCCGATACATATTTTTTTTTTTTAAATATCAAATTTCTTCCAAAAATGTAGGCCAATATGTATTGCTTTAACAAAAACAAACAATAAGCGTATATTGATTGGTTTGTGCAAAACTTATAACATCTACAAATTATTGGATATTTTTATTTGTTTTCATTTTTTTTTTTTTTACAAGCAATGGCGGTAATCAGCAACTTACAGCTGGAGGGCGAAATTGCAGTGGACAGTCGGACAATGACACTTTTTGGGGACCAGTGGCACTAATGCAGTCCTCCAACGGTGGGGTATTTTTCATTTTTTTACTTTGGTTTAGCGGCACTTAGTCCTACAATGGTGGGGTATTTTATTTTACACCTGGGTTTAGTAGGACTTGGTCCTCCAAAAGGTGGCCGTTTTTTTTTTTTTTTACTTAGACTAATGCCGCGTACACATGATCACTTTTCGGCATGAAAAAAAAACGTAATTTCCAACTTTATCATTAAAAACGATGTTGCCCACACACCATAGTTTTTTTTTAAATGATGAGCAAAGCGCGGTGACGTACAACACATACGACAGCACTCTAAAGGGGAAGTTCCATTCAAGCTCCCGTCTCATAACTTGCTTCTGAGCATGCGCGGGTTTTAAAACGTTGTTTTAGCCCACACACGATCATTTTTTACAACCCAAAAAAACTACATTTTTTAAAACAATGTTAAAAAATGCAGCATGCTCGAATTTTTTTTTTGTCGTTTTCAGAAGATGAAAAAACGATGTGAAGCCCACACACATTCATTTCAAATGACGTTTTTAAAAACGTCGTTTTTTTTCCCATGCCGAAAAATTATCGTGTGTACGCGGCATAAGTGCTAATCCCAGGTAAAAAAAAAAAATGAATAATAAAATACCCCACCGTTTGAGGACTAAGTTCTGCAATAAAAATAAGCAACAATACCCCACCGTCGGAGCACTAAGTAGCACTAAACCAAAGTAAATTTTTTTTTTTAAATACCCCACTGTTGGTGGACTAAGTGCCGCTAATCCCAACGGCAGGGTTTTTTTTTTTTACTTGGGTTTAGTGGCACTTAGTCCTCCAACAATGGGGTATTTTTTTTTAGCAACACATGCCTCCCTGTGGCGCCTCTTGCTGGTGTCATGGTGCTCCATTTGATCAGAGGACAGCTGTGCTCCTCATGTCCTTGCCAGGCTCCTATGCCAATATTTCCTCTACTGGCATTATGGTAATCATTTTAGTTAATTCGAAAAATGAGAACCGTGACCATCTTCTAAATATGACCGCAAAACCTGTTCTACAGCCAAGGCCCAATACCCCTTCACACCCAACTTTGCCGATTTCACTTTTTCTGCCCATCACATAAATTGCCATTTATTTTTTCATTTTAACGCCTTGATTTAATTACGGAGTGTCTCTCATCCTGGTGATTCTTCCCGGCTCAGAGCAGAACGTCTGCTGCAATCACAATGGGCTGCGTGCAACTGTGCGGACACGTGCAGTGCAGCTCACAGCGGCTTCCGTTACATAATCCTATTGGTTGCTTTTCCTGGACAGGCAAAAGACGATGACAACTCTCGCTCCTTTTACAAGGATTAATGTGAATCTAATGTGAAATGACCAAATCTAAGTGAGCCCAGATGACCTGAATAGATCGGCGGTAGTCAGCCATCACCTGTCTGGAGGGGAGATCACCCCCGGCCCTGCTGAGTAATATCACGCAGGGAGCGCGGTGAGACCCGTGACAAATGTGACCGCACATTGAGACTGTCATGCTTCAAGTGCCTCATACTGAATGACTGGTGACCTGAATGTTAGATAATAGAGCCGAGGCTCCCAGGGCGATCGTCTGTGCCGAATGATGAAGGCTGGGCGAGAAATGGAGCGTCTCCAGGAAAAGAAAAAAAATACAGATAGATTATATATATATATATATATATATATATATATATATATATATATATATATATATATATATATATATATATATATAATCTATGTATAAAGAAGAATTAAAATCTAAATAATATAATTAAAGCCTAAAAAAATAAAAAAAATATATAAAATAAATTAGATTAAAAAAAAAATACAAAAAAACACACTACTTTAACTCTACTTTTATGAAGAAAAAAAAAAAAGAAAAAAAAAAAAAAATATTATATATATATACACACATACACACACACACATACACACACAATTGTAACACGAGTCATATTGTAATTTAATTTTTTTTTTTTTTTCAATCTGCAGCACTATCATTTTCTAAAAATGCAATATGGCCACCTGGATGTGTTCTATATGCAGAATGTATATAGAACGCCCCCCAGAAATTTCCTGCTTGTGTGATTGGCTCACTGATTTTCACAGAAGTCAGCACTAAAATGCAATGCAAGCCAGATTTCAGGCATCCCCTGCAACACAAATGACATGTTTGAGAAGATCCTCCTAATAGGAAATCACGTCTATAGGGATGCAGGTCCTGCAGCTTTCCTCAGGGCCCTGCAGGTGTAGCAGCTGATTATTAGGAAACCACTCCCATTAGACTTATTTTTTCCACATGGACACAAACACACACACAGAGGGATTTCTTCAGAATGACAAAAGGTAGGCAACACAACTTGTTAAAATCCCTGTAATGAACATAGATCACCCAGAGGGGAATGTTATTCTCAACAAAAGTGGAGTTACTCTTTAAGGCTCAACTCCAGGTGTATATTTAAAGCTGAGGTTTAGCTAACAAAAAATAAACATAAACTTGTTCTGACACTCACCCACAGCCATTCACTAGGAGGACCAGTATGCTGCTGAAGGAATGTGATCACTTATTAAAAAGAAGGGGGGAAAAAAAAGTATATATTTTTTATACTGTATCTACACACAAATGTTTTGCCTTTCATTTCCATTTAAAACTGATTGGGTTGTCTTACAATGTGAGGGTTCACACACAAATGCAGTGCCAGCCCCGCTATCCTTATGCATGAACAAGGTGCTTCACTTGCATATGGGATACAATTTACAAACGGTTATTATAACTATTATTATCCATTTACCGCAGTGCAACATCATCTTTCACATTTTACCCAAAAAATGGGGCATATATTAGGAGTTGTATTTTAATTAATTAAAAATAGGGTTGTCCCGATACCGATACTAGTACTGATACCGAGCATTTGCGCCCGATGCCAGACCAGATACTTTTCATGAGAGTTGGGGGAAGAGTAGGGTGGTGACCCAGCGGAGAGTGGGTGGAGAGAGGGGTGGGGGTGGAGAGCAGAGCAAGAGAGGCGGGTAAGTCAAATAGGCAGAGGACGACGGCCAGGTACTGTGATAGGCGGAGGAGGATGGGCGGGTACTGATTCCGGACTGTGATAGGCGGAGGAGGTTGGCCGGGTACTGTTATAGGCGGACGAGAAAGGGCGGGTACTGATTCCGGACTGTGATAGGCGGAGGAGGACGGCCGGGTACTGTGATAGGCGGACGAGGATGGGCAGGTACTGATTCCGGACTGTGATAGGCGGAGGAGGACGGCCGGCTACTGTGATAGGCGGATGAGGAAGGGCGGGTACTGATTCCCGGACCGTGATAGGCAGAGGAGGATGGCCGGGTACTGTTATAGGCGGACGAGGATGGGCGGGTACTGATTCCGGACTGTGATAGGCGGAGGAGGACGGGCGGGTACTGTGATAGGCGGACGAGGATGGGCAGGTACTGATTCCGGACTGTGATAGGCGGAGGACGGCCGGCTACTGTGATAGGCGGATGAGGAAGGGCGGGTACTGATTCCCGGACTGTGATAGGCGGAGGATGACGGCCGGGTACTGCGATAGGTGGACGAGGAAGGGCGGGTACCGATTCCGGACTGTGATAGGGGGAGGAGGATGGCTGGCACTGAGCTGTCTAGGTGCTTAACATGCGGCGTGCGCTCACTTTCTGGGAGGTGACGGATTGAGTCCATATCACCCGATCCGCCGCACTGTCCTCCATCTCAGCCGGGGGGAGCAGAGCTCTTCACCGGAGCCGTTACCTTGCACACAGCATTGTGGGAGAGCCGATCAGCAGCTTGCTCCTTGTGCTTCTTCCTTCTCTGGAATGCTGTAATGGGATTGGCTTATTAGCAATCATTGCTCTATGACTAGTGTGGTTAAAGGGTCACTCCACTTTCATCATAGCAGTGCTTGTGGCTTTGAATGTATAAATCTGCACCATACTAATGTTACACAGTGCTCTCTCTCTCTCTCTAGATAATAATCACATATCCTGATATACAGCATCTTATGATTGTAAAGATTTGTATTTATTTTATTAAAATACCAAACATGTCATACATACCTGTTCAATCCGCCAGGCAGATGGGAACTGTCATGTATGAGTTGCACAATAGATCAATACACTGACCACCAATGTAAGGAGCATTCTTTTACGCTGGGCCCGCATTCCAGGTGCGGCATCCACCTTCAGGGTGCGCGCATCCATGGGCCCCACCACCGAGGCCTGCCTGGCCGAAGCTGCACATCGATGTCACCCTGACATCGAAAGGAGCCCCAGCGGCTTGCTGGGTCCCAGATCCTAAGCTGGGAGCTGTACAGTGGGGGATTGGCTCGGGAGACTCAAAGGCAGAGGTTGTCCGCGAGGCCCAGGCGAACCACCAGGGATCCAGTCATCACTACATGACAGGTACACTTCAACTGTCCTCTGATGACTCCAGAGAGTGACTTACTGGGAGCATAGGCGTGCAAAGCCTATTGCATTAGGGTGTGCACCCAAAAACTCAAACACACATGCGTGTATATATATATATATATATATATATATATATATATATATATATATATATATACACACACATACATATATATATATATATATATATATATATACACTCACACACACTCACACTCACACTCACACTCACACTCACACTCACACTCACACTCACACTCACAACACTCATTTACATAAAACTACCCATTTAGGCGTAGATTTTTGCTAGGGCATTTATTCTCTTAAAACTGGAGACTGCAAAGTATTGCGCCCGCAATCAGCAAAATGCGGGTGAAGGGTCAGGCTCCTGCAGACACTGCCTGTAGTTCTGTTGCCTGTACCTCTCTATGGTTAGCATTGCACTACATGTGTGCTGATCAGTGTGCCGGCTGCAGTGTTGGATTGAACTTGTAGTTTATACATTCTCATATTCCTATAACTTAGGCTACTTTCACACTGAGGCGTTTTGGAGGCGCTATAGCGCTAAAAATAGTGCCTGCAAAGCTCCCTGAAAGAGCCTCTTCTTTCACTCCAGTGTGAAAACCCAAGGGCAGGACGGTCAAAAAAAGTCCTGCCAGACACATCTTTGAGGTATTCACCGCTCCTAAAGCGCCCCTGCCCATTGTAATCAATGGGCAGCGCCTCCGAACTGCTGGCAAAGTGCTGCTGCAATGGTTTTAACCCTTTTTCCATTCGCTAGCGGCGGTTAAAAGAACTCCGCTAGTGGCCGAAAAGCGCAGAAAAACCGCCAGTAAAGGCCAACGCCCGTAATGCCCCAGTGTGAATGTAGCTCAAGTTACTGGCTGTGGTCACACTCCAGCCTCCCCATCATACCATACGGGGGTCAATGTCCCTGTATGGTATGTGATGATGTCACGGCTTTGGGGTGAAGGAAGAGAAATTTGAATCGGGTAAGTAAAAGAGGCCACCCCCCCTCCCCCCACACACTTCAAGGCTGGCCATTTTTACTGTCCTGGAGTTTGGGCTTTATTATTACGATAAGCTTTTTGATAGGTTAGGAATTTCTGGGACTTCTGAGGTGCTCCATAGATGTATTCCATATACACATTATGCGTTAATAAAAAAATAACAGGATATAATGTGTATGTGGAATACATTTGTGTAACACCTCAGAAGTCCCAGAAATTCCTAACCTCTTCAAGAATTGTACTTTCTCTTTCAGTAATCCTGTCCTGCAAAGTACAGGGCATGTTTACAGCACACAATTGTATAGTGGAGAAGGCAGAGGATGTCAGTACTCACATGTAAAGGCTGTCCTCTCACATCTCCAGTCACCCCCAGGGAGAGCTGTGTTGTGTGCTGGACAGGAGGAAAGAGATTGTGGGTGCACTCAGTGTGACAATCTCTTCCTGCTCCTCCTACCTGTACTGAGCTGTGACAGGCACTGAAAGCCCCGACTGACTCAGCCAGACAGGAAACCAAGGAGAGAGACGGTCTTCTGGCACACAGGGCATAGGATTGTGGGTAATTCCTGTGAGGAGGACTGCAGCCACAGCTGTGAAGTGAGCAGTCAGGAGTTTTCCGATGCTCTCTGAAGTTCACAGGCTTCTTCTCTGACAGCTGGCGGCAGAGTGATATTCAGCTGACAGGGATGATGTAGCCGGAACTACAGAGTCAGCATTGGAAAATGCGGCTGACTGACTGATTACTCCGCAGCCAGTGGCTGCAGTTCCCACAGGAATTGTACACATCCATGACAAATAGTCCCACTTGCAGCTACCAGTGTCAATTACAGAAAAAAAAATAAGTTCTCACACATTTTGGCAGCAAAAAAGCCCTGGGGTGTGCCTGGGCATTAGGGTGTGCCCAGTCACACCCTGTGCGCACGCCTATGACTGGGAGGAGCCATTAGTTCTACCCTTTGAAAAGTATGGAAATTCCTCAGGCCTGTGGCAGAGGTCCTAATTCCTCCCAGTGACTATTGCAAGTGACCTTCCGGCTGCCGGGCCCAAGTTAGACGCCTGTCCAGGGCACTTTACCCACTCCGGTGGGAGTGGTGACATTTAACTGGTTGCGGACCGCTGAATGTACATTTACGTCAGCAAAATGGCACAGGCAGGCACATCAACGTATATATACACGTGCCTGCCTTGCCGTGGGTCGGGGGTCCGATCGGGACCCCCCCCCCCCGGTACATGCGACAGTCCGGTTTGGCGTGGGAGCGATCTGGGACGAGGGGGCGGCGGTTCGTTTTTGTCCGCCCCCTCCAGATCGCTCCCAGCCAATGCCCGCGCTCCCCCCGCTCTGCACTTCCTCCTCCTGTAAACAGGAAGGAGGAAGTGATGTGATCTCTCCCCACAGCGATTTTTTCAACCACCGCTGAGAAGAGATCACATCGCACAGTAAGTCTGCACAACACCACACTGACACGAAGGCACATTTAACCCCCGTGATCGCCCACCCCCTCCCCCCTGTCACAGTGTCACTGAATACAGTGATCATATGTATGATCACTGCAGTTCGTGTCAGTGTGACAGTCAGTTAGTGTAAGGTCCAGGGTAGCCCCCGTACCCCCCCCTAATAAAGTTTTAACCCCTTGATCACCACCCTAGTTAACCCTTTCACTCCCTATTGCCAGCGTCACTAAGCGATCATTTTTCTGATCGCTGTATTAGTGTCGCTGTTCCCGCAAGGTAGCTATTTTTTTTTTTTTATTGCTATTTTTTTTACTAAAAAGGCATGTGGCTAAATAAATTGTGGCCTAAATGTTTGACTAAAATTTAGTTTATTTGATTTTTCTTATAAAAAAAAGTAAAAAATAGATTTTTTTTCTAAAATGTCGCTCTATTTTTGTATATAGCGCAAAAAAATAAATAAAAAAATAAATCGCAGAGGCGATCAAATACCACCAAAAGAAAGCTCTATTTGTGGGAAGAAAAGGATGCAAGTTTGGGAGCCATGTCGCACGACCGCGCAATTGTCTATTAAAGCGACGCAGTGCCGAATCGCAAAAAGGGGCAAGGTCATTTACCTGCATTTTGGTCCGGGTCTTAAGTGGTTAAGTGTGACTGTACTGAGAGCAAGCTGCTCTCCACAATATCCAAGGCCTGATACTGCAGTTCTCTTCCGCTCATCAACCTTTCTCTAGTGTGTGCCATGTTAATGTTGGCCATGTTGGGCCTTGGAATAAAACGTTGAAAACGCACTCCGATGTCTGGACACTCGCTTTATTCACTTTCCACAAGTATTTATCCCTAGACAAGTGTAATTGGTAACTTAATACGCTGACCCCGAAATCAACCAGCGGCTCCTTTGGGGTTGAGCGCTACAGAAGGAAAAGGTAAGTAAACAAACAATGCACAAGCTTAATTTAGGAAAAAAAAGACGAACCTTTACAACCCCTTTAAGACATTTTCTAGAAAAAAAACGTGTAAAGAATAAGTGCCAGAAAAAGCTCGGCCATTTTTTGCAAGTTTTTCTGTACAGACTGACCCCGCGTCCGGGTTTTCCTGCAGCAGACTGCACTACCCCAGAGAGCAGAAATGGAGGATTACCAGAAGGCCACTGGCCGGTTCTCATGTAATGGTTATGTAACTCTCGCTGCTACAAGCGGTTTAATCATTGATAAGCGAAGAGAGGGGAAAGAAAACGGACACAACCGAGTTCCTACCATAGCAGACGCTCTAGGCATTCCCAGAATGGAAAACTATAAATAACGACATATTTTTAGATGAATTGTTTTTCTTTCCAAAGTGTAGAAATAAATGAAAGAAAAGAAGTAGCTATCTGCAGTTACAGGAGTGTCACTGTTTCCAGACACATGGCAGGTTAGATTTATTATTATTAGCATGCTGTCTGCAGGCACAGGGCGCGTTCATACAACTCCCCTACATTTTCATTATAGGGAAATGATGGACCATTTGTGTTCTGCTTGAAAAAACTCAACATTTTCGACCAGTGTGCTAACAAACTGAAGGAAAAAAAAATAAAAAAATCATCAAGTGCAGCAACTGTGCCCATAAAGTGCCGCCAGTGTGCCCCATCAATGGCCGCCACTGTAGCCCCATCAATGGCCGCCACTGTAGCCCAATCAATGGCTTCTCCTGTCTTCTTCCTGTCACCTTTGCCTGAGAAATCCAATCACAGCGCCTGTTTCGCTACAGCCAATCAGGTGACAGGGTAACCAGACCCAGTGCACCTGATTGGCTGAGAGGCGGGTCGTGTTAGAGAAGCGTTTTATTCGCTGTCCTACACACAACACTGTGTAAAGAAAAAAAAAAATCAAGTGCAGCCACTGTGCCCCATCAATGGCCGCCTCTGTGCCCCATCAATGGCCGCCTCTGTGCCCCATCAATGGCCGCCTCTGTGCCCCATCAATGGCCACCTCTGTGCCCCATCACTGTGCCCCATCAATGGCCGCCACTGTGCCCCATCAATGGCCGCCACTGTGCCCCATCAATGGCCGCCTCTGTGCCCCATCAATTGCCTGTCATGGAGCAGTCCTCTACGCTCCAAGTCCTCCAAGTCCTTCTCCTGTCCACTTCCTGTCAGCTCTGCCTGAGAAATCCAACCACAGCGCCTGTCGCTTCAGCCAATCAGGTGACAGGGTAACCAGACCCAGTGCACCTGATTGGCTGAGAGGCGGGTCGTGTTAGAGAAGCGTTTTATTCGCTTTCCTACACACAACACTGTGTAAACAGCAAACGCAGAGCATTGCGCCCGCTGTTTACCAATTTGGAAGCCCTGTTAGAGCCCTATTATAAACTGCTAAATACCTTTTCTAATCAGTCTTCTATCAGTGTTGGTGAATTCTATCAGTGTTTGGTTAAAGCTTGTAGTCCAGGGGGGTATTTGTAAGATTAGATGTCCAGCGCATCCCCTCCCCATATATTAGATGTCAAGAGCCCCCCCACCATCAGAAGTTGAGTCCCCCTCCTTACCTTATGCTGCTGCTCCTGGGAAGAAGCTGGGTGCATTGACTGAAAGCAGAAAGTAAGAGTCTGGAGTAGGACCAGAGGAGGGTTGGAGCTCTCCTGCAGCTGCAGGAGAGGTGCAAGGGCAACATGAAATGGCCTGGAGGGCCGGATTGAGCCCGCGGGCCTTGTGTTTGACACCTGTGGTGTAAGAGGAGTTTACATCTTGCACTGAGCTGTCCTATAAGGATGCAGGACCCATGACCCTCCTTCTGGACAGTTCCGATTGGTGCCGAGTGCTGAAACGCGTATACGTCTGTTGTATTTTTATCCTTATGAAGATATAATAAATTCGGACTGATTTAAAGAGCATGTATGGAGTTGTGGATTGTCCTTTATACATTTATCACTTTGGCAGCTGAGCAACTGCACATCCTGCACCTGACAGCTCAGGGGGAGCTCAGGAGGATTTTCATTAATCTGGGGTAGTAGCACCTTTTGAAGTAGTGGAATTGATTGAAAAATCATGTTGTGATCGAGGTCGATAATTGAGCGACATCTATTGATGATGGCGTTATCAAATGCACAGTCGACAGATTTTTTAAATTCCGACCATTTTTTGACGAATGATCTTCTATCCGTGTATGGCCAGCATTCGATCCTCCTCTGCTGCCCAAAAAGAAAAACAACACTGCTGTCCAAAAGGTGCCCCCTGTGCTCCTTAATCCCCTGTGCTCCTTAATCCAGAGTAGGGGCACTCCAATACAGGAGGTGTGTTGCACGGGGTGAAAAGCCAACAAAAATAAAAAAGCACATCTAACGATTGATAAGCTGCAAGATAGTATATTTTTGGATGGGTGCCAGTTGTGGAAAGCAGACTGAAGGATCTCAGACGCCCTCCCTGTCCTCCATCCTGATCTGGAGACTTGGCTCTCTGCACTCTAGGTAAACTCTTTTGGAGTCTGGCTGTTACCAGACACTTGTAGGATTACATCAGCGCACTGCAGCTAAGAAATCATCATTTATGGCTCCTGGCACTGAATCTAAGAGGAATGTGAAGCAGCTGCCTTCCTTGATTTCACTCTCTGTCTGCAGTTACAGTGCAGCCACAGACAAGGTGCGTGTAAACACAGCAAGGACTACACTTTGCTGCTCTTGTGATGTCATTTCAGGTTCCGCCTTTTTGTTTACCTGGCCGTTAGTGGCCAGGAAAGCAGCCTATCACACGATCGGCATCTTATCAGCATTGGAGGCCAAAGGAGAAATTTGGGGTTCAATAGACCCCAGATCTCTCCAAAGAAGACCTGTCATGCCCCATGCTGCCACAAGGGATGTTGTTCATTGCTTGTGCTAGCAATAAAAGTAAAATAAAAAAATGATAATACACACACACACATATACATATTTATTTATATGTTTTGTATACAATAAATAAAATTAATAATGATAATAATAATAATAATGCTTATGCCCAAATGCATACATTACTCCCCCACGCATATGTAAACTCATTGCGCCACACACGTGAGGCATTATCGTGAACATCAGAGCGAGAGCAATAATTCTAGCCCTCCTGTGTATCGCTACGATGGTAAAGGCGATTAAAGCGACGCCTATGTAAGGTTTTTAAGCATTGTAGTTTGCCGCTATTCCATAGACAGACACAATTTTAAAGCAGGACGTTAGGTTTCCATTTTCACAGCATAACATTATCTAACACATTATACAAAAAAAAAAAAAAAAATGGGGTTAATATTGTGTTTAGGCTTAATTTTAATTATTTAAAGTGTATTTTTTTTTTAAATTGCATTTGAAAAACTACGGCACAAATATATGTAAAATATATATATATATGTAAATATATGTAAAATAGAAAATTGTAACAACACCCACCATTTTAATCTTTAGGGCCTTTGCATAAAATATTATATTGTGTGTGTATATATATATATATATATATATATATATATATATATACACACACACACACACACACACACACATACATACACACACACACACACACGTTTGGGGGTTCCAAGTAATTTTCTAGCAAAAATAAAAATATAAAAGTGGAGTGAAGTGTCAGAATTGGCCCTAATATGAAGTGATTACAATATAGAACGCAAGGGAAAACATTGTTTTCTTCACTTAGATAGAGAAAGGGAGGGTTATAACCTGTCAGATTTTTTTTTTTTTTTCACCATCTGTGTTCCATTGGGGAGATTTTTCTTCACTTCCGGTCTCTTAGCCAGAACAGAAAGTGAGAGGAAATCCCTGCAAATTGAGGGAATTCCTTTGGGGACCCCCAAGTCATCAGAACTATTGTCCCCATTGAAAGATTTCCCTTTTTTTTTACTTTTCTAGGGAAAACCCAAAATTTGGGATTTTTTTTGTTTACTTTCATGTTGAATGATAATGGTAAAACAGGACAAATGGAGAGGGTGACTCTCCTTAAAGTGGTAATGAACTCTGTACAGTAAAACCTTGGTTTGAGAGCATTTTGCAAGACAAGCTAAATGTTTTAATAAATCTTGCCTTGATATACAAGCGATGTCTTGATATAAGAGTAGCGTCATGTCACAACAGAGTATAAAAAGAAGAGAGGAGCCTCTAAGTGTAGCAATATGGTTACATTTAATGAAGGTACAACATTTATCAACTTATTGATACACTTAGAGGCGCCCCTCTTTTTATACCTTGTCAAAAAAATGCTTTGATATACAAGTGCTTTGGATTACAAGCATGTTTCTGAAACAAAATATGCTTGCAAACCAAGGTTCTACTGTACTACCACTTGTACTTACAGGCAAGCCTAGAATAAGGCCTACCTGTAGGTACTGTGAATATCTTAATAACTTGAACAGTTTAGGAGAAATTCAGAGTGCATGCAGCCAATGACATCACTTCCGCATGCGCTCTGCAGGTCCAGCTTACAGTGCCGGACTTCCTGAGCCCATGCCGGAAATGGCGGCTCCTGTGCGCATGTGCAGGAGTGACATCATCGCGCCCCTGATCACACATGTAGCTGGAGGACGCAAACCTAGAAAAATATGTCACCTTTTGTTTTGGTGCACCTAGAAATTATTTAGCGGATTTAAACGAAAAAAAAAAGTAGTAATTTGGGCCTTATGGCACACTGATATCATTTTGATCAGTCAAGCCATTGCATACCTCCCAATTGTCCCCGATTTCGAGCAATGTCCCTCTCTGTTCCTCATTTGGGTCTGATCTATAAAGTTGTATATAAAATGCACTTTTTATTTATCAAAAAGTGTTTGCCAGCCCTAAACCTTTCATCTTATTTCTATATTGCTGCATTTGTAAATTCGAAGAACCATAATAAAAGGAATAGTAGTGGTAAAAAATAAAATAAAAATAAGCACTTGCGGGTTTAACCATTTTTGTTTTTTGTACAATTCTCCTTTAACCACTTCAATACCAGGCATTTTCACACCCTTCCTGCCCAGACCAATTTTTAGTTTTCATTGCTGTTGCACTTTGAATAACAATTGCGCGGTCGTGCGACGTGGCTCCCAAACAAAATTGACGCCCTTTTTTTCCCACAAATAGAGCTTTCTTTTGATGGTATTTGATCACCTCTGCGTTTTTTTATTTTTTGCGCTATAAACAAAAGAGCGACAATTTAAAAAAAAAAAAAACACAATATCTTTTACTTTTTTATTTAATAAATATAATTTTTTTTTAAAAAAAAATTTTCCTTAGTTTAGACCGATATGTATTCTTGTACATATTATTGGTATAAAAAAAAAAAAAAAAATCGCAATAAGTTTATTTGATCGGTTTGCGCAAAAGTTCTAGCGTCTACAAAATAGGGAATAAAATTATGTCATTTTTTTTTTTTTTTTTACTAGTAATGGCGGCGATCTGCGGTTTTTATTGTGACGGACATAACGGACACTTGTGACACATTTTTGGGACCACGTATACAGCGATTAGTGCAATAAAACTGCACCGACTATTGTGTAAATGTGACTGGCAGGAAAGAGGTTAACACTAGTGGGCGCTGAAGGGGTTAAATCACATCTCCCAACCGTCCTGGACCCCCCCCCCCCGCTCAACAACTCTGATCCGCGTCACCCTACCCCCGCTCAACAACTTGGATCCGGCGCACACAGATCCATGGTCCTGCCGTGATTGCGGGTGCCCGGCGGACATCGCGGCCGCCGGGCACGCACACCGGGTCCCGAGCAAAGCGGCGGGGGCGAGCGCCCCCTAGCGGCCGGGAATGCAAGGACGTCATATGACGTCCAATGTGAAGAACCAAAGGTCCCTGCCGACGTCATTTTACTATGACTCGGTAGGGAAGTAGTTAAGGGGGCTTGACAAGGGATATCTATGCCTGCCTACTTTTGAGATGGGAATGAGGGACACCTATCAGCAAAAGTATTGGAAATAGTTTACTATTTAATTCATACTAAACTGACTGTTATTGAATGTCTACCAGACCAAAAGTATTCAGACCCTCAAGCCCTTCTGACTAATGGCGGAATTGATTTTCTCGCCTGTTAGCAAGGTATTAAAATGAATGAAATGTGTAATAAAGCCATTAGGTGTGGGGGAAACTTCCTAGCCATGTCCTCGGTTCTAGACTACAACCAAAATAATTACATTTTGCTTCAGCCCGGTGACGGGACCACTTGAAATTGAATCGTCTTGTTGCATATTTAATCTCCTGTTCACCCAGAAAAAGATGAGACAGCAAAATGGATTAAATAAAAAATGGACCTCGGCTATTAAATAGGAGCAAATCAAATTGAATACGATTTTCTCTCTCTGTCTAAAAGCTCTTGTGGTGAAAAAAAAGGAAGGCAAGTACTTAAGTTGACAAATTGTTTCTACAATTAATTCCATAGGGACCATCATTATTGCAATAGTGAAGCAAATGATAATCACCCAAGGGTTGGAGACACTGATCATATGTCTGGGGGTTACTGAAAGCCATTCACTAGCCCGAGTAGGCCCTGGAGGTGAGAAAGTCATATGGGAATTTTTTGAGAAAGCATATCAGTACTGTTCTTGCTCAAATTAGTGGCCTTTTTTCGAAAAACGTAGACGCAGTCTGGTGAAATACCGACCAAGAGCAACACCTATGCCATACTGATCCACACAAACATGCAGGTGAAGAAATATGCATGAGTGCTCACCATGTCCTGCTAAAGATTACCACATTATGCCAGCACCAGAGTGATACACACGCAATCGCTTTTCCCGGTGGTAAAAGTCTGCCGTGAAAAGAGCGGGGGAAAGCAGAGATCCTGCTCGGTAGCTTTTTCCCCCTGCACATGGCCGGTTTTCCCAACAGGAAAACTGCCATTAGAGCTTTGGTCAGGAAACACGGCTGTGTGTATGCTCCACCACAGGCTTTGCCCATAGAAAGACTACCGGCTTCCGGGATTCCTGGCGGGAAAACTGTAAAGGAGCATACACACGGACGAGATTCCCGGCCAAAAGCTCTCATGCCATTTTTCCTGCCAGGAAAACCGGTGGTGTATGAAGCATAAGAAGAGAAACACATTTTTTTTTTTTTTAAAGGGACTGTCTCACCAGGGAAAAAATGGGGACAACCTACTGCCTAGAGGGAACATACCTGCAGCCCCCTCCCAAAACTGTCTGCCCAATGCTAGGCCACTCTGACACATCCAGAGCTTGCAGTGCCCCCTGTCCCCACATGTTCCTTGACTGCTAAGGTGCAATGAGCCCCAGGTACAATTAACTGTAACATAGATGTATAGAAAACCTTACCCTTTGCCCCCTCACCCACTTACAACCATTAGGTTGGAAGAGGCAAAGCCACAGCTTTATTAAATCCAAATATAACATGTGAACACTTTTCAACCAGTGCCAGTCACAGTTGTACTGCGAGCACACAATTCCAAAAGGGGGGGCCTGTCCTTACCATAAGAGCTGGACAGGCCGTCTACTTCAGATTTCCATCAAGGGCATAGCCCATTACAACCATTTTATGCTGGCAAATTCCAGAAACCACAGCAAGCTGTGACATACCATAGAAAAAAAAAAAGCGGGAGGGTAGGCAGCTCTTCCAAACACATTTCCCGAAAGACCCAGAATTCCCTAGGGCAATACATTTTTCCGAGCCCATCCCATCCCCCCTAACAACCAATCCCTGGTGACCACTCAGCCAACTTGTCCTGCACATGGCCATGCCCCCCATCAGTCGAGGCTCTTTCCCCGAGGGGCTCAAGAGACTTTTATTTGGTCCATCACTATCGTGGGAATCCTCATTGGCCAAAATAAATGCCTTGGAGGTAGATAAGGACGCTTAGCCTGTCACAGAGAACTGAGACTTGGTTGAGTCAGGAAGCTTGGTGGACTGCTGCAGGTAGGAGCACCACTAGAAGCCAGCACTTCATACCTGACAAAGCTTGCTCCAAATTCCCCCAGTGATGTTTCAATTATTTGGGGAGAATAGGGCATGTGTGTCCTGATCTGGAGTCAGGCTTGAAGGCCAGTAGCAAGGCACCCGCCGACTAGCTGGATAAATACAGAAGGAGGTCACCCTGGCGGATGGCACAACCTCACCTGAGGTACTAACAGGTATTCATCAGAGCTCCTGATAGTGGAGATGGGTTTTGCTACATGTTAGTACCAGGTTGCGGTCCACAGGAGGATGTGAGCAAGGCGGGGGACAGCAGCAAATATAGAAGGTAGGGATAAGCAGAACTGTAAACAGTAAAAAATCTAAAAAAGGTCAGTAATGAGTGGTTGTAGGTTGGGGTCAAGCAGAAGTGTAGTAGAGAATAGAGGTCGACCGATATCGGCCGATTTTTGGCACTTTTTAATTAATCGGCATAAAAAAAAAGCCGATTTACTTTTCAGCGGGACTTGCAATGACTTCTGTATCATAGGGTTCAATGCAAGTTTCCTGTGGAGGAGAGACTTGTCTCTGGGCAGCCTGCCAAGTTTTGAGAAAAGAGTTATGCCCCGTACACACGATCCGAAAATCGTACGGAAAATGCCGCTTTCGAAACGATCGTACAATAAATCGGATCGTTAGGACAGCGCTTCCGAGAGCCGATCAGGACAGTTCATTCGATTTTATTCTATCGGACATGCACCAAAAATTTTTTGTACGATGCCAGATTTTCGGTTAATCAGTACAGATGTCGTTCGAAAATGCAATACAAATGCATTACAACACATGACATCACTTCCGAATTTTTATTCTAAACTCATGTGGAGAAGTTCTCAGTTTAACCATTTAAAGGCTAAATCTTTTCTGACACTTGTTAGTTATAATTAAAAATCTTAGAACCCCCAAACATTATATATCTTTTTAAGCAGAGACCCCAGGGAAAAAAATAGGAGAAAAATTGGGGAAAAAGTTCACTTTAATGAAGAAAAAAAAAAAAAACAGTAAAGTTCGATTTTTTTTTCTTCGTCCAAAAGTTTTGATTTCCTGTTTTTGTGCCCGTTTCTCGATTCCCTTTAATGAAGATGGCCGGGGCAGCACCCGACAGCCAAGGGAGAGATTGGCTTCGGGTGCCGGCATAGCGGGCGCCCAGGACAGGTAAGTGACCATATATTGAAAGTCAGCAGCAGCAGTATTTGTAGCTGCTGACTTTTAATATTTTTATTTTTTGGCGGAACTCCGCTGCTTTCACACTGAAGCAGGCAGGCGCTATTCAGCTGCTCGCGGAGCGCTTATAACCCAGCTAGCGGCAGATGAAGAGGTTAAAGGTGCCCATGCAGCACCGCTGCAGAAGCGCTTTGCAGGCGCTTCAGGAGCAGTGCCGCAACTTCTAAATATCGGCATCGGCCAGAGAAAAACCCATATCGGTCGACCTCTAGTAGAGAAACAAGCAATGGTTCGGTAACAAATGGTAGCAAAGATAAGGACAGTAGTAGGAGTGTAAAGAGCAAGATATTGGCTGAAAAGAGCACAATAATTTACCAAACAGGAAGTGCAGAGACATGGCATAAATGAGGAAGCTCATGGGAGGGCAAAGGGTTTGAGGTTTAAGAAAAACAAGGTTTAAGGCAGGATCATTCAAGGAATAGTCCAGGGAGCTGTCTAGCTTTCCAGGTGGCTCAGAGAGACACATCAGAGGTCCTGGGTTTAGGTCAAGTCAAATATTCCCATTATCAATATGGCAGCATTACCACCTCATATATGCAGCGGGTGGTATGACCTGGCCATGTGAGGACAGTCCCCTACTATCTCCAGCATATTCAAAACCTTTCCTTATATTGTTAGTTGGCTGTTCTTCACCAAAGAGAACATAAGGAATTGCAGGGATAGGCCTACCATATTTTATAAATGCAAACAACGTCAACAGTTCAAGTACCTTTAAGCACAGATGAGAATTAGGTATATGGTATAAGGCTGCAAGTTTTTGTACACCCTTCCAAACGACCAATTTGTACACCCAAACGACCAAGTTTGGGTGTACAAAGCCAAGACCATAAAGGAGTTTCATATATTTTGCAATATATGCTTGGTGAGGAGAACTGGCCTGCACCAAGCCCTGACTCCAACGCTAATTGATCACGTTTAGAAGAAATTGGAATAACTGTGCACCAGGTCTTCTTATCCAAAATCAGTACCCAACCTCACAAATGCTTTTAAAATCGGGCACATATTCCCCAGACACACACCAAAATGTTGTAGAAAGTTTTACCATTAGAGTGGAGGCTGTTCAAGACACAAATGAGGAGGCCAACTCCATACTAATACCTGTGATTTTGAACTGGGATGTCCAAAGCGCTCATAAAGTGTGATGTTTATGTAGCGCCTATGTACCCTACAGAACCGGTGCTAGCTAAATTGATGTGTAGGTCAGAATGTAGTTAAACTCCGATCCAGATTGTTAGTAGCAAAATGCGGTCTCCGTCTCAGCTTGGCTGTGCTGCGAGTTCATTCTGCTGTACTGGGGTGTTCTTCCAGCCCCGGAGCTGCAGATGGCAGCAGTGGAGTCAAGGTTTAGGTGCTCTTCCCAGCAGCCAATCACGGGGGGTTTGTCCTCGCTGTGCATGATGGGGAGGGGTATTTATGGGAGGCCATTGGTTCTGTGTTTTTCTTTGTCCAGTATGGCACCCACCTTTAGGGTGGCTACATCACGGCGCCCCGGCGTTATGGCCTACCTGGCCGGGGCGTGCGTGCCACGCAGTGTTCCTGGTTCTGTGGCCCTGTGGGCCCGGAGCATCTGAAAAGTGGCAGGGACCCAGTGAGTGACTGGGTTCCCACTTTGAAGATCCCAAGCTGTACTGCTGTTCTTTGGGGAGTCAGTCTGAGGGGCGCCATTGAGAGGCTGACAGTCCAAAAGGGCCTGAACAAACCACCTGTCGGTCAGTACCTGGGCGGCAAGTTGAAGGAGATCCAACCGCAACTCAATTAAGGAGGCATATCTCCAATAATTCGATCCAGAGGGGACCTGTGGCCAGGGCCGGCCTTTGGGGTGTGCGAGCTGTGCGGCCGCACAGGGCGACATGGCCAACAGGGGCGCCGTGCGGCCATCACGGCTCGCATATTGTGAGTCGCAGCAGGGCCGGGTGGTCGGCGCTACCACTAGGCAGATTAGGAAGGCAGCTTCCTAGGGCGCACTGCCACCTAGGGGCTACGCTGACTCTTGCCTCACCTCTTCCTCCCCTCTTCCTCCTTATAGTCACTCCTCAGGCTCCTGGCAGAGGATAGAGGGGCCCCGGACAGCCTCTTTGTGTATGTTTAGGTGACCAGGGGGCAAGGGGTGAAGATGGGGGGGGGGGGGCCACAGGATTAGCTCGCACAGGGCGCCTGAACACCTAAGGCCGTCCCTGCCTGTGGCAGAGGTATCTTCTGAGGCTCATTGAGAGGGGTCTGTGGCAGAGACATTCTCCCAAGTTCAAGTTCACCAAGGAGGGTCTGTGGCAGAGACTTCATCCTAAAATTGTGCGCGTGACACTCCGGCTGCCTGGTCAGTGAGAGGCCTGTCCGGGTACACTAAACCCATTCCGATGGGAGTGGTGTTATGTTTGGGAGCAGGACTGTTTTCGATCATCACGCCTAAATCTGCTATTCTCATTTCTTCTTCAGCTTTCCTCACTACAAGTTCACTGTTTTTACCCGGCTGGGCAATAAAGAGCACAGCAAAAGAGCACCTGTCTGGACATTCCTTTACTTCTACTACATGCAATACGCATCATTCACCCCTAGGAATTTTGGAGGAGCCACGAGGTAACACGCCGCCTAAAAATCCAGCAGCTCCACTGGGGGTAATGCTACATTCAGATGTCCACAAAGTTTGGTCATCTAGTATACTTCTCAGTAAAAATTTAATAACGTCTACAAGCCTCACAGAAACAAATTTTTCTTTGTGTAGGCATAGGTCAGATGAACATAGGACCTTACGCAACTCCAAAAGCGTGGAACAGATTTCTCACCATCCAATGTTCTCAATGAGAAATCTCAGCATGGCAGTCCAAATATTCCAAAACAATAATACTGTAAACAACGACATAAGTAAAAACCATCACGCTGCATTCATCTCTCAAGGCTTACTTAAAAATGAAGTTATGTTTTCATAGCCAACGTTATGAAGTTGAAGATGGATTCGTGATTCGATTTGCCAGACATTTAAGTCAGGGAATATTATGCACTTATAGATCTCGGTCTATTTTTATCTGCCCGTGAGTCCGCCCTCTGCACTGCACTTGTGTTGCCGCAGAGGACATTGACGCTGGGTTTTAATTAGCAGAACTTGGCGAATGGACAGAATTGTCTATGCATGACAGAGCACAATCTGAATCCCAGGATGTTCAATGTGACCATCTTGATTTCAGAACGTTCCTGTATACAAGAAGTCAGGAGGTTTGGAGAAGGAGAAGCATGCATTTTTTGAAACTCCCATTGTGCAAGTAGGACAAATAACCCTAGGTTATTCCTGGTATCTGGGGACAGTCCCCGGATTGAGGACACTGTCCCCGGACCAAGTCTGTCCCTGGTTTTGTCCCCGGATTGAATTTGAACAGGGGCTGGGGCAATTTCAAAGACAGTCAGTGCAGAATAAAAATAAAACAAAAATCTGAATTACATCCCCCCCCCCCCCCGCTCCGCCACTCCTACTAGCTTAGGGGGGTGTATTTTTTTCTGATGATCATGTGCTGCTGGTCAGAGTGGAGGGAATCTTTCTTCAGTTTCAGGTGCATGCCCATTCAGCTCTGCTCACATGTTCTTCTGCCTTGGCTTAAGGGGTTGTTAGGGACAATTTTTTTTGCCTAAATAGCTTCCTTTACCTTAGGGCAGTCCTCCTTCACTTACCTCATCCTTTGATTTTGCTTTTAAATGTCCTTATTTCTTCAGAGAAATCCTCACTTCCTGTTCTTCTGTCTGTCACTCCACACAGTAATGCAAGGCTTTCTCCCTGGTGTGGAGTGTCGTGCTCGCCCCCTCACTTAAAGGGGGAAGGGGGCAAGCAGGAGAGTCAGGACGCTCTCTACATTGCAGATAGAGAAAGGAGTTGTGCATTAATGGGTGTGCTGACTCTCCTACTCGCTCCCTCCTCACTCAAGGAAGGGGGCGAGCACGACACTCCACACCAGGGAGAAAGCCTTGAATTACTGTGTAAAGTTACAGACAGAAGAACAGGAAGCGAGGATTTCTCAGAAGAAATAAGGAGATTTAAAAGCAAAATGGAAGGATGAGGTAAGTGAAGGAGGACAGCACTAAGTTTAAGGAAGCTATTTAGGGATTTGTTTTTATCTTTACAGTGGAGCGGTGCGCTAGCAGGACGGTAAAAAAAAAAACCTGCTAGCAGCATCCTTGGAGCGGTGAAGGTGCGGTGTGTTTACTGCTTTTGTCCATTGAAATCAATTAAGGTGGTTGTAAACCTCAGACAGGAAATATGAACAAAGCATATCCCTTTATAGTGTGCACTTTTCTCAATCCAGAGCACTTAATGTCATTTCTATCTGCTGCCTCATTCTATGGATATCAACAGGAGTCACTTCTGACAAGTTTTCCTGACACCAAGAAAGAAAAAGTTGCCAGGGGAAGGACCTTAAGCACCCAGCCTGTGATTGACAGCCTTAGCTCTGTTCCTGTGAGCTCTCCTTTCTACATTTTTCCTATCCTTGTACTGTGAGTGCAGGGCACCATAGTGACACCCCATCCTGGGCAGTAAATAGAGCAGTGAGTGGCAGCGCCAAAGAGGGGACTTTTTCAGCAAAAACATTTTTTGTGCAAGGCAACTAAATAAAAATAAAGTTTTTGGGGGCTTTTAAAGAGTTATATATATATATATTATGGGGAAAAAAAGAAAACAAAAAAAATAAAAACACTAACACACACAACCAAACTCAAAAAAGTACAGGTATTTGAAGTCATGAAGTGCGTTACACACCAAGGTGACTTTTTAAAGTCAGAGATATTTCCTTTCTGAACTGTTATGTCAACAGGAAGCTCCCAGCGCATCCTCAGTCCTCAGGAGGATTTTGCTCGTCTCGATGAATGGCATTTCACAAAACAAGCAGATAAGTGTCCGTTGTTTTGAAAACAAGGAAATCTTTAATGATTTATGAATGAAATACAGCTTATAAACAAGCAGAACTGGCGCGGTGACTCGCAAAAAGCTTGTCTCAACTTCTTTATGAGGGTTTCAATGGAGCAGCAAGGGGGAGAAAATAAATAAGCCAGGGGGCTTCAAAGTGGACCCTGCAGCAATATGCTAGATCCACTCAAAATTTCTTGAGCCCCGTTAAAAAGCACATACTGTTGATAGGTATAATTGTACCGGCAACAAAAGGTTGTAGGAGTGCAAGTTCACTGTCAGGTCAAGTTCAGATGAACAATGCATTCCTTGAGGTCAGGAGTGCACCGCTATGGTAGTGGACCCTACGGCTGACTTCTGTGGATGGAAATCTGGGTGGTCAAAGAAAGGCAGGTCCACTGGATGGAGAGCCAACACAGATCCAACAGGGAGCTAGAGCATAAGATTCCCTAGGGCGTGGAGTCAAAGCCAGCAGGTGTTCACCAGAGCCTCTAGTGGTGAGGATGGACTGGGCTGCAACTGGCTCCAGGTCACGGCCCCCAGAGAGTCTCCCAGCAGGCTACAGGAGGATAGTAAGAGGATAAGCCAAAGGTTGGGGCGACTAGCAAACAAGGCTAAACATAGAACACGCCAAAGGTCAGGGTCACAAGCAGACAGGGATAGTCGATGACAAGCCAAGATCGGAAACTAGAATCAGACGTAGAAGACACAGCAAGTCGCACACAAAGGCTAAACATACATTGTTGATTAGCAGGGCTGGCTTGCAGTGCACAGGTTAATAAAGAGTTCTCTGATAGGGGCAGAGGTGGAGCCATGCTTGGAGGAGAGATTATTTAAGCAGCCAGGTGAGATTGGCTGGCCTCTAAACGTGAACACATGGAGGAGAGGTAAGCTGACAGACAAACATTACTGCATATACATGACATTCACATCTTCACATAATAAAAAAAAAAAAAGGAAGGTGTCATTCTACACCACGTGCCAAACACAAGGTCCGTGTGCCGATTGCGGCCCGCCAAGCCAATTCACGTGGCCCTTGCACCTCTCCTGCAGCTGCGCCCCCTTTCACCACCCAACCTTGCACCAGAAGTGGGCAGCAGAGCGGATAGAACTCCTCCGCCAGAGCCTGCATTTCTCTGTGCAGTCGCAGAGAGTCTCGTCTCATCGTAAACAAAGTCATTGCAATTGGAGCTATCAAAAAAAAAACAGTGTTTATCAACAACACTGCTCAGCCACTGATGAAACAGAAAGATAAACATTGCTTCTTTTTGTATCTTTCTGGTCATTCATCTACAGATCAAAGGGGTGAACTAATCTCCATTTAATAATTAATTTTCCTGACAATTTTTTTTTTTCCATTCACTTCTAATTTTAGAAACTATTAATAATTGTAACTTTCTTTTGCTTTGTTCGTTAATATTTGTTACACCTTTCACACTGAAAGAAGCGCAGCTTTTAAAAAAAAAAATATTGTACATAACTTTTCAATGTTTTGTAGCATTGCTGACAGATAAAGTGTAAACAGTTGCAGTAGGTATTGACGAGGACTAAAAAAATAAATGCACTAAATTGTTTTGTTTTTGGGCATAGATATACTTTAATGGGACCAAAACTCACTGCACTCATTTACATACACAAATCTGTGTTGCCGGAACTCGTTTTACAATAAGACCAGTGTGAATGGGACATTAATTTCTTTTTTATTCACTTAAGGACCACCTCCTGCACATATACGTCGGCAGAATGGCACGGCTGGGCACAAGCACATACCTGTACGTCCGCTTCGAAGCTCCGTGACCGTGGGACCCGCAGACCCGATCGCCGCTCGAGTCCTGCGATCGGTTCCCAGGGCTGAAGAACGAGGAGAGCTGTGTGTAAACACAGCTCCCCCGTTCCTCACTGTGGCGCGGTCATTGATCGTGTGTTCCCTGATATAGGGAAACACAATCACCGATGTCACACGTCCAGCCCCGCCCCCTACAGTTAGAAACACATATGAGGTCACACTTAACCCCTTCAGCGCACCCTAGTGGTTAACTCCCAAACTGCAATTGTAATTTTCACAGTAAACAATGCATTTATATAGCATTTTTTGCTGTGAAAATGACAATTGTCCTAAAAATGTGTCGAAATTGTCCAATGTGTCCGCCATAATGTCGCGGTCACAAAAAAAAAACGCTGATCGCCGCCATTAGTAGTAAAAAAAAAAAAAAAAAGTTATTAATAAAAAAGGAATAACAAAAAAATATTTTGTAAACACTATACATTTTGCGCAAACCAATCGATAAACTCCTATTGCGATTTTTTTTTTACCAAAAATATGTAGAAGAATAAGTATGAGCCTAAACTGAGGAAAAAAAAGTTTTTTATATATTTTTGGGGGATATTTATTACAGTAAAAACTATTCAATTTTTTTCAAAATTGTCGCTCTATTTTTGTTTATAGCGCAAAAAAAAAAACGCAGAGGTGATCAAATACCACCTAAACAAAGCTCTATTTGTGGGAAAAAAAGGACGCCAATTTTGTTTGGGAGCCACGTCGCAAGACATCGCAATTTGTCAGTTAAAGCGACGCAGTGCCGAATCGCAGGTCCTTTACCTGCATTTTGGTCCGGGTCTCAAGTGGTTAAGCAAATGGTTTTAACAAAATATTTTTTTTTTTATTAAATCTGAAAACTATAGAAATCTGTGTGGGAATTGTGGAAGTAAACTATAAAACAGGTCAGTTAGCAGCAGTGCACATGATGTAGTTGTGGATTTTATGAGTTTTTCTCTTGCGGTTCATAAAGTCGGTTAAATCCACACAGCTGGTGGCAGCTGACAGCTAAACTGCTTCCTCGCTGCCCACCCTCCCTGCTTTGTCTTCAAACCTCAACCAGAACCAAAACCAACGCCGCCATCCGTTCAACACCATCTAATGAAAGAACGCAAACGTCTTCACACAGAAACGACTTCTCTCCAACACTGGAGTCTCCTGTGCTCAACTGCCTGCTGTAATACAGATGTCTTGTATGAGAATGTAATATAGTTATATATATATATATATATATATATATTATTATGTAGAATGAAATTCACTGAATGAGAAAATCTAATTATATTCTCATTATAATATATTATCTGAGCTTCCCCAGTGATTAACTGAACAGTTATGGGCTTAAAGTGGACATTCACCCGCTTATTCCTTCTTTAACTAACCCAGCCCCTTCCAACTTTAAAGCGGGGGTTCACCCTAGACTACTTTCTAGTATTACAATGTCTCGACTGCTGGCTACACTGCCGGGCAGTGGCGGAATTATCATGGTCACAGCAGTCGCATGTGCAACTGGGCCCTGTAGTTCCACCAATTCTGGGGGACCCGCCACCTGCGTTAGGGGCCCAACTAACTGTCCTGTCACCGTGTCCGTCGCGGGGAGGGGGGCTTTCATCAGCTGAGGGGAGAGAGAGAAGGCATCGCTGAGACTGTGGACCGCCCCGCCTCCGCCTATCCAGAGACAGAGAATGTAGGGAGGCAGGGCTGACACCAATTAAAAGAAGGTGGGGGAGGAGCTGCAGGAGGTCGCAGCCGCTGTGTAAACAGTAGAGACACAGAGAAATGCAGGGGAAAACCAAGTGGAAACTGACAGCAAGTAAGTCTCTAAACCTGGCACCCAGCGCTGCCAATGTACCCAGTCAGTGACAGTCCCCACCACCACCGATTCCATCCTACCTCACCACTGACATTCATCCCATTCCCCCAAGCAATCACACTCATCCCACCCATCCACTACTGCCACTCGTCCCCCCCCCTCCACCACTGCCACTCATTCCTCCCTCCACAGCACTGCCACCCACCCACCACTGCCACTCATTCCCCCCCCACCTCCACCACTGCCACTCATTCCTCCCTCCACCACTGCCACTCATCCCATTCCTCCCAGCAATCTCACTCATCCCCCCCAGCACCAACACTCATACCACCCACCCACCACTGATACCAATTCTTACCTCCACCACTGCCACTCATCCCATTCTCCCTAGTGCTGCCACTCATCCCATTCCCCCCAGCAATCCCACCCACCACTCATTCACCCCCCAGCACTGACACCCATACCACCCACCCACCACCGTCACTCATTCCTCCCCCCCCACCACTGCCACTCATCCCTCTCCTCACCACTGCCACTAATCCCATTCCCCCAAGCAATCACTTATCCCACCCATCCACCACTGCCACTCATCCCATGCTCCCTAGCGCTGCCACTCATCCCATTCCCCCCAGCAATCCCACCCACCACTGACACTCATACCACCCACCCACCACTGACACTCATACCACCCACCCACCACTGTCACTCATACCACCCACCCACCACTGTCACTCATTCCTCCCTATCTCCAGCACTGCCACTCATCCCATTCCACCCCAGCACTGCCACTCATCCCATTCCACCCCAGCACTGCCACTCATCCCATTCCACCCCAGCACTGCCACTCATCCCATTCCACCCCAGCACTGCCACTCATCCCATTCCACCCCAGCACTGCCACTCATCCCATTCCACCCCAGCACTGCCACTCATCCCATTCCACCCCAGCACTGCCACTCATCCCATTCCACCCCAGCACTGCCACTCATCCCATTCCACCCCAGCACTGCCACTCATCCCATTCCACCCCAGCACTGCCACTCATCCCATCTCACCAGCAGGGGCGAATGTACAGGAGTTACCAGGGTCACAATTGTATGCTCCAGGGTTTCCATGCGGCCCCCTGTACACCTAGATAGTAGGGCTGCATATAGAGGAACCTATCCCTTAATTTTCCTCCTGCGGCAGCTGAAAGGCTGCAGGAGGAAAATTAAGGGGAACGGTTCCTCTATATGCAGTCCCTCCCCAGTGCCATCCACCACCTGCTGCCCCAATCTCCTTTGTACTCTTTGCCCCCCCCCCCCCCATCCCCCACAGTGCTGCCAGGTTCCCCCCTCTACTCTCCTTCCCGGCTGCTACAGGGGGATGTTTTCTGCATGGAGCATGGGGGAGGGACCAGTAAATGTGTAATTTACCAGCTCCTCCCTTGTCTTAATGAATAGGGATCACTGACCTAGTTCATTTATAACTGAGACATGGTAAACTATGTTTAATATGCTTCAGTTTGTGAATGAACAGGAAGCTCTGTATGGAGCTATTTCTGTCCATTCATTCTGTGCAGCTGTGGCTGCAGAAATTAAGATTGTGGGCCGTGTCCTCAATCTCATTTCTCTGTTTCAAAGATGAAACATCAGAGGTCTGTTTAGACCCCTGATATCACACCCACAGTCCAAATTTACCATCGCACACATTCCTGGAATGCACTCTTAAGGTACTGGATGCTGTAGCGACCACTAGCTGGATACTGGAACCTGTAGATATTGGCCAGCACATCAAGGATCATCAATTTCATCCAAACGTTTTTTTATTCAAAAAAGCTCACATCACAAAACAATGTAGTACATCGTTTCGGAGCCATGTAGGACCCCTTTGTCAGGGGTCCTGCGTGGCTCTGAAAAGTTCCACTATATTGTTTTGTGATGCAAGCTTTCTTAAATAAAAAAACGTTTGGACAAAAATTGACGATCCTTGATGTGCTGGCCAATATCCACATATGATATCTCACCCAAGCTCCCCCCAACGGGCTCCTAAAAAAAAAAAAAAGTAAGTGGTAACAAATAAAATAAAAAAAATACTGACACCAGTGTCGGTACTACCAGGGTCGGTACTACCAGGGTCCCAAAGGTCGCACTTGCAACCAAGCTCTGGCATTCTGCCACCATGGGTGTTCCCCTGCTCGTGGTCAGGGGGGGCCCTTTATGGTTTCTTGCACCCGGGCCCTGAAGGTTCTAGTTACGCCTCTGCTGCCGGTTTCCCTTACCCGCAATGGTGGCGGCAGTGTAGCCTGTCGGCTTCACGCCGGGAACCCTACTGCCGACATCGAGGAACAGCAGGACAGGTGTAAGCGAGCGAGTGAGTGAAAAACTTGTATAGCGCTACACATGCGAACTGAATCGCCTCAAGGCGCTTTCCATCCGGCGGCGTCCTAAAACTTCAGAAGAAGGTGTCCATTTATTAAAAGCCAGCAGCTGCAGTATGTGTAGCTGCTGGCTTTTCCTTTTTTTTTTTTCCTCCTCTTTAATAACAAAGGACTTCATCACGTCTTTTTCAACTATATCGTCAACACTTTATTTGCACATTCATTAACATCACTGCTGTTGACTCCGGGCTGGAACCTTCTTGGTGCACCACTGATGCTTCAAATATTCTATTCTATGCCCAACTGCAGTTGTGTTGAAAAAAAAAAAAAGGGCAACGTGTCAAAGCATATTCTTTGATTAAACATCTGCCTCCCAGCCAAAATAGGTCTAGTAACGTTTTGTACAGCAGTTCACCTCGTGTGTTGCTCACAATGTGTCTATTCCATAACCAAGAGCAAGCCCGCTGTTCTGGATAAACAACGTATGTCAGGACACTGGCTGCAAGAAGCCTACAGCCACAGAAAATTCACGGTGCACAGAAGGCCTATGGGGGCGAACACTGACAGCCCTCATGTACTGGAGCATATGTAGTCTAACAGGATCACTTAGAGCACACAACTCTGGGCTCAAGGCTATGTGTCTTCAACATGACGCTTTTTTAGAACATAAAAGTTATGAAAATAGTCATGGTTGAAACGCAACCTGCTTTTCACGATCAGCAAACTGGCCTGAGCACAGAATTCAGTAGAGGCAAATATCCTCGTGTAGGGGAACCACGGCTATAGCACAATGGTCTCACAGTCCATCACCAATGACATATCTGAGGTGCTGCCATAATGGAGCCACACCACAGCCTCACATGGTGCTTGAAGGACTTTTCATCTGGTAATGGAGCACAACCAAATACCAATCCACAGGTCTAGCTTATATGATCTGGGGGTGCAGTAAAAAATGTCAGGGGGGCTTAATCAGGGCAGCCATCACAAATTTTGGGGCCTCCTGCACAGCTTTATGTGGTACAAGTTCAGGGTGAAAACCAACAGGGCAACAGGAGGCCTGTGAGGTGGCACTAAAGTATCTCTCTGGAGAGGGAATTGAAGGCCGAGCGTGTGCTCTCTCACCTGGCAGGCCGATCCGCCTGGTCACCTCCCGGGAAAGCACGTTGAAAAGTCCCCGCTCTGCAGCACAAGATCCCGGACGAGGGTGCTCTACGATACAGTTGTCAGCTAGGCTTCCCCTCTGACCTCTGGATGTACAGGCTGGGTGTCGGAGTCTCGCTTCCTTCTCTATGGCCGACCTCTGAGGATAATTTAGGCCCAGGCTTCTGGGCCTAACAGCACGGCTGTCTCTGTCAGCAGCTCCTCAGAGGCGAAGGGCTGGTCCCGAGAGACCGAAAAGCGATCCTCCCTCTTCTTAAATAACCTCCCCCACAAGTCTGTGTGGAAGTGTCACGTGCTCCAGCAGGGCAGGGTGTTGTGGGAAATGTAGTCTGCTTCTCATAGGAGTCAATGGAGTCCATATCTCCAGCTACTTTCTATCCCACAATGCTTAAAGGGTAATGTACATATTTACAGGTGTGGATATGGTCTCAGCGAAGATGGCTTGTCAGACTTCTGACAAGGGGACCCCGCTACACTTACATCAGGGGCCCCATCAGAGAGCCTCCTTACATCAGGGGCCCCATCAGAGAGCCTCCTTACATCAGGGGCCCCATCAGAGAGCCTCCTTACATCAGGGCCCCCATCAGAGAGCCTCCTTACATTAGTGTCCCCATCAGAGAGCCTCCTAAAACCAAGGTCCACATCAGAGTGCCTCCTTAAACCAAGGTCCCCATCAGAGTGTCTCCTTACATCAACTGTCTGCAAGACTGACTCATGGATGTGTAAGTGTACACTTGAGGACCTGGAAGTGCATGACTAAAATCGGGGGAGGGCACAGCCCACCCCCAGCACCCCCCTAGATCCAGCTCTGCCCAAAGGGGAACATCTTGTTATCTACAGACTGCAACTCCTACTGATTGAGAGAAATACCCAAGATCATATACTAGGAGTGGTTGGCTTCTACAGTTGACTTGTCTCTTTGGTATGTGTTCATTTAAGCAAACAATGAGTTTTAAGCTGGCCATACATTTATCGAAATCCAGCCAAATCAGCAGGGACCAGCCAAACTTTGAAAAAAATAAAAAATAAAATAAAAAATCATGTTTGGCCTTCCTTAAATACTAAAAATGTGTCCTTATCATTCAGATGATATAATACCAAGAAGATAATAATCAATTGCAGAGCCAACCATCCATGGCACTTTCATTAAAATATGAGATTATACAGAGGTCAAATGAAAGTGGAGCTCAACTGTATCTGAGCACCAGAAAATGGAAACGCTATTTAAATTTGTTTTTAATGTTCAAAGCAAACTCACCCATCCATTCATGTGTTCATCTTTTAAATAAACATTTTCCGAAGAAGGCAAAAAAACACCCCTTGCATTTCAAGCCGCAGCCGTCTTGAGTAAGGGCAGAGGATTCATGTAGCATTTATTTTTTGGAATCCATCTGCCTTTAGCCCAGGCAGGGTAAACGTCATTCAGTCAGGTTTTAACTACTACTCTACTCTTATTTTTATGTAAAAGCTGCAAAATCTTGGATGTAAGAATATTTAAGGCCGCTCAATTATCACTCCATACAATTTAATTCAAAAGAAAGGGGTAGTAAAGTCCACTTTGGCATTTTTACCTACAGGTAAGTCTAAGTTAGTCTGAATATGGACTACACCTTTTTCCAGGGACCAATACTGCCGAGTTAAAAAATAAAAATAATATTATACACACACACACACGTACGTACACACAGTGATTTCCCCTAGTGAGGCCACCCCCCCATACAGTTAGAACACACCCAGGAACACTTAACCCCTTCCCTGCCCCCTAGTGTTAACCCCTTCACTGCCAATGGCATTTTTATAGCATTGATCGCTAAAAAAATGCCAATGGTTCCAAAAATGTGTCTAAAGTGTACGCCATAATGTCGCAGTACTAAAAAAAAAATGCTGATCGCCGCCATTACTAGTAAAAAAATAAAATAATAATAAAAATGCAATAAAACTACCCCCCATTTTGTAAACGCTATAACTTTTGCGCAAACCAATCAATAAATGCTTATTATGAATTTTTTTTACGAAAAATATGTAGAAGAATATGTATCGGCCTAAACTGAGGAAAAAAAATGTTTTTTTATATATTTTTATATATTTTTGGGGGATATTTATTACAGCAAAATGTAAAAAATATAGCATTTTTTCAAAATTGTCGCTCTAGGACACCAATTTTGTTTGGAAGCCACGTCGCACGACCGCGCAATTGTCAGTTAAAGCGAGGCAGTGCCGAATCACAAAAAGTGCTCTGGTCATTGGGCAGCAATGTGGTCCGGGGGTTAATGATACTTCATATACTGCAGGATATATCTTGAAATATTACAAGTTGTTAAAGTCTGACTCCAACAGGACAATGGAGTGTTTTCATTCAATGTGGGGACACATGCTTTGGAGGTGTTAATTGAGTCTGCTCCTAGATCTTTCATTGTGTAATTCTAATGACACCGTTTGTGTGAAAGTCTATAGATGATTAGATGTGGAATGTGACTTCTCAGGTGTCGTAATTAGGTCATGTTAATTTAGTCAGACCGGTGCCAGAGTGTCTATCTAAAATCTGTATTGAAGACCCACTGTGTGATGAGGGGGGTGGAGAGTTTCATTGTCCCTGTGACATGTTTGTAACTATACAAGACAGAGTTTCCCATTAAAAAGCGTTCATACATTTGACTCAGAGAACGGAGCTTGTCTCGTCTTTATTCTGGGAAATGGAATGGATCGTGTCTGCTGGTTTGTCTGAGTGTTGGATAAGCCGTCTTCGGTGGGATGATGGAAGATCGTAAACGGTGTTGACCATTACAGTATTAGTAGAAACTTTTGGATGCAAGTGCATTATCTATTCATCCCGTACTTTGTATATGAAGATAGCAATTGTAGGAATATTTCTCTATATTTGCTATGATGTGATACCCCACATTATATAAGGTCCTGAGGAAGCTGCGCGTTAGGTGAAATTCTTTGACTTGTGGATTTGGACCAACATACCTTTACCTACTCTGTATAGGTTATTGTATAATCGGCAATTTTGTTTTGGTCCATTTGGGGCATTTATTTCACTTAACCCATATATGGAGCACTGGTGACCATTTTAAATATGTGTATACGCGCAAATGTTTTCATCAGAGTATAAAAAGATTGTCTTATATACAAAATGTTTTGTCTCATGCCGGCGCCATGAAAGTCCAACTTTGTACAATGATTTTTCCCTATATACTTTTGCTTTTGTCACTATGGATGTGGCACAGTGAAGGTTATAGCGCTCTACTTAAAGAGGTTGTAAACCATCGTGTTTCTTCACCTTAACCACTTCAGCCCCGGAGGATTTGGATACCAAATGACCAGGCCACTTTCTTTAATTTGGCACTGCGTCGCTTTAACTGACAATTGCGCAGTCGTTCACCATTGCTTCCAAACAATACTGGCATCCCTTTCTTCCCCCACAAATAGAGCTTTATTTTGGTGGTATTTGATCACCTCTGCGTCTTTTTTATTGCGCTATAAAACAAAAAAAAGAGCGACAATGTTATAGAAAAAAATAAAAAATATTGCTTTTTTTTTCAATAAATATCCCCCCAAAAATATATATATAACATTTTTTTCCCTCAGTTTAGGCCGATATGTATTCTACATATTTTTGTTAAAAAAAAAAAAAAAAAAAAACGCGCTAAGTGCTTATTGATTTATTTGCGCAAACGTCATAGCATCTACAAAAAAGGGGATAGATTTATGGCATTTTTATTACTTTTTTTTTTAGTAGTAATGGCGGCGAACATTGGGACTGCGACATTAGGGTGGAAACATCGGACACTTTTGACGCCATTTGGCGACCATTGTCATATATACGTTGCTTTGCGCAGCCTTTCCATTCTGCCGACGTATAAGTGCATGGCACTGTCGGCAAGCGGTTAATGCATCCTATGCATTAAGGTGAAAAAACACCTTGCAGTGTCTGCCCCCCCCCCCCATTTTACTTACCAGAGACCCACATTTCCGAGGGCGCGACCCCGCACCGCTCTATCCACAGCTTCTCGGCTCTTCATTGGATAGATTGATAGCAGCGCAGCCATTGGCTCCCGCTGCTGTCAATCAAATCCAATGACGCGGTCGGCGGGGGTCGGGGCCGAGTCCAACACTCTGTGTCTATGGATGCCGAGTGTATGACTCGAGAGCACGCCCGTAAGGTAACCCCCTCGAGACAGTGCCTAGGGTGTTAGCTAATGCGGAGAGGAGCCGCCGAGGGACCCCAGAAGAGGATGTTCGGGACCACTCTGTGCAAAACAAGCTGCATAGTGGAGGTAAGTATGACCGGTTTGTTTTTGTTTTTTTATTTTAAAGCAAAGCTTTCGTATCACTTTAATACTGCCTAGTAATTACACAGGGGAATCAGTCCACATCCGGCACCACCCCATACACTAGTGTCCCGAAAATGTTACCTTGCCCCATGGTGTCACCCGTAGTTCACTGCCAGATACATTATCATCCAATGTGCTTGATTGTTTGTTTCAATTCCATTATATGTCACTCACATTATAATGGACCACATTTATGTAATATTAACTAGTGAGAGTGTGTCTGTTTATTGAGCGGGGTGAAGTCAGACATCCCGATGGTTCCAATGACTTCTAATAATAGGACAATGCTGTGATCATTAGCGGTAAAGCAGTATGTAACACGGAGCGCAGAGTTTATAGAAGAAGAATGGAGTTTACAATGTTACGTGCAGTCGCAAAAGTACATTTCTTATAATATTCGTGTTCTGATTGTTTATGGTATGTGATCCCTTTTAATTTGTATATATTTGTCTGAAAACTTCAATAAAATTAGTTTGAAAAACGAGAAAGTAACATACTGCCTAGCTTACCCCTATACGTTCAGCACACCCCAACGTGTCCCCCTATACGTTCAGCACACCCCAACGTGTCCCCCTATACGCTAAGCATGCCCCGTGTCCCCCTATACACAGCACGCCCCCAACATGTCCCCCTATACACTCAGCACGCCCTGTGTCCTCCCTATACGCTCAGCAAACCCCAACGTGTCCTCCCTATACGCTCAGCACGCCCCGTGTCCCACTATACGCTCAGCACACCCCGTGTCCCCCCTATACGCTCAGAACGCCCCAACGTGTCCCACTATACGCTCAGCACGCCCCAACGTGTCCCCCTATACGCTCAGCACGCCCCAACGTGTCCCCCTATACGCTCAGCACGCCCCAACGTGTCCCCCTATACGCTCAGCACGCCCCAACGTGTCCCCCTATACGCTCAGCACGCCCCAACGTGTCCCCCTATACGCTCAGCACGCCCCAACGTGTCCCCCTATACGCTCAGCACGCCCCAACGTGTCCCCCTATACGCTCAGCACGCCCCAACGTGTCCCCCTATACGCTCAGCACGCCCCAACGTGTCCCCCTATACGCTCAGCACGCCCCAACGTGTCCCCCTATACGCTCAGCACGCCCCAACGTGTCCCCCTATACGCTCAGCACGCCCCAACGTGTCCCCCTATACGCTCAGCACGCCCCAACGTGTCCCCCTATACGCTCAGCACGCCCCAACGTGTCCCCCTATACGCTCAGCACGCCCCAACGTGTCCCCCTATATGCTCAGCACGCCCTAACATGTCCCCCTATACGCTCAGCACACCCCAACATGTCCACCTATACGCTCAGCACACCCCAACATGTCCCCCTATACGCTCAGCACACCCAAACATGTCCCCCTATACGCTCAGCACACCCAAACATGTCCCCCTATACGCTCAGCACACCCAAACATGTCCCCCTATACGCTCAGCACGCCCCAACATGTCCCCCTATACGCTCAGCACGCCCCAACATGTCCCCCTATACGCATTATGCTACCGTATAAAAACTGTTATATCCCATCTAGGGTTGCCACCTGTACAAGATTCACCTGGACAGTCGGGGTTTGGAAATCGGGTGTCTGGGTTTCAGTCTACCTGAAACCCGGACACATTATTCAGACTGGGCTGTGGCTCCCCTAACCGAAATAGTCGCACACAAATATGTTGACACCAGAGAGCTGATGGCCACTGTCAAGGGGCATCCCTGGGGTGGGGGGGGGGGTGATGTCAGCAAGAACAGTTTGGCCACACCCACTGCAGGTAATGTATAATGGAGGGGGGAGTCCCTAAAGTGTTTGAATTTGGCCTAAAGAAAAAAGGTGGGATCCCTAATCCCATCATCTTGCAGCTCAATAAACTGCATTATGCTACCCTATCATTTGGTACACTCTGCCAGGCATCCAGTACACCAGGGAGGTCTTCAAACTTTTCAAACTAAAGGGCCAGTGTATTGCCCTTCAGAATTATGGGGACGGGGGGGTTGTGACCAGTGGGGTTAAAAAAACGAATGCAGCCACCACATCTAATGATTGGTAAGCTGCAATATAATACAATTTTAGTTTTGGGTTTATTACCGCTTGACCTGATCTTTTAATTTTTTTCTGCATTGGTAAAGGAAAGGGTCAATTAAAGCATGCTGGGGCTTGTAGTTTTATAGCCGCCATTTAATGTACTGTCAAGTTTTGCTTCATTCTACAAACCCTATAAATGTGCGTGGCATTTATTCCAACGTCGAAGAATGGTTCAGAATCCAGACATTTTATAAGATAATATTTTGGACAGAGCTTCATAATTCAGCAAGATAAATCCAGATCTTACTGCCCAGACATTGCTAGATGCCAAATGGATTCTTAACATTGTCTTTTTTTTAAAACTGAAGATACCGAGATTATTCGGAATACTTATTTTGGACAATTTAGGCCAACATATTAGAATTAAAATGTACAATTATGAGAGGGCCATCAAGGCTACCATTGATGAGCTCTCCTTTGGGAAGGATAGTTTCCTGGCTGGTTTTCATGTTTAGGCTCGACTTCCAATGCCCTGGAACAGGTATTGAAACTTACACTTACAGTATCTCACAAAAGTGAGTACACCCCTGACATTCTATCTTTTCATGTGACTACACTGAAGTAATGACACTTTGCTACAATGTAAAGTAGTGTGTGTACAGCAGGGGTGCCCAACCAGTGGCCCACGAAGCCCTCTGATGTGGCCCACGACCTCCTGCTCTGGGATGGAATAAAATAGAATTCTGTTATTAAAAGGTACATTACTAAAAACACAGGGCCAGATTCAGGTAGACTTAAATTTGCGCTGCGTAATCGAAATACTCTACGCTGCCGTATTTTACCAGGCTCTACATCGAATTCTGGTAGATTTTTGCCCGTACGCTACGGTGGCGTAGTCTATTTCTCGCCGCTTAATTGAAATACGCGATTAGGGGGCGTGAAGCATTTAAATTAAGCGCGTCCCCGTGGCGATCGAACTGCGCATGCTCCATTCAGAAATTTCCCACCGTGCATTGCGCTAAATCACGTCGTTACGTCATTCGTTGTTTGAGTAACGTCGTTTACGAACATTCCTATTCCCGGACGACTTACGTTAAAAATAATAAGACGTCGGAAAACGTAGAAATTTGACGCGGGAACGACGGCCATACTTACCATGGGCTGTCTAATATTAGAGCAGCAAAAAGCTGGTATAGTGTTATGCAAAAAAAAAAAAAAAGATGACTAAAGATGCCGTAAGAGATTGCGATTGAAGATCGTAATTTCTGGGATCGCCGGCAAAAGCTCATTAGCATACCCCGCCGCGGAAAATTACGGGAAGTCCACCCAGTGGCCGCAATTTTATTGCAGCGTAGATCCGAAGGCGTACGAACACGTAATCCAATCGAACTGAAGCCCACAGCCGTCTATTGAGGTTTGAGGTTTCCGACTAGCTAAAAAACGCACGTAATTTGAAATTACTCCAGTCTAACACCAGTTAGACAGGAGTTACGGCTCTCTGAATCTGGCCCACAGTGTATATAATATGGGCATATCTGTTCTGTAGTGGTTACTGGGCTGCTTTCAAACTAATCCACAGGTGCAGAAAAGTGCACATGTGGGTTACCTGCACTGAGCCATAGACATGCGAGTTTGGTGTGCTGAGAGTAGAGTGTCGCTATAGAGTGGAGTGGGCTCCCATCCACCCGTTTCACTGATTGTGGCCCACGACCCATTACCAAGTCGCTTAGGTGGCCCTTGCTCTTCAAAAGGTTGGGCACCCCTGGTGTACACCTTGTATAACAGTGTAAATTTGCTGTCTCCTCAAAATAACTCAACACACAGCCATTAAAAAGTTGGAGGTACCAGAAATGGCGGTTGCTATGCAGAAGTTCCTAATCTGCCTCTTCTCATACCGCGAAAGGTCTTCTTCCTCGCCCTTCCCGTGTTGTCTTGTGGGAAATGGGGCACACTGCCTTCTGGGAACTGTGTGTATCCCAGAAACCAGCCGCCCATTCCCAAAAGCGCCGCGAGACTCGTGCATGCACAGTAGGAAACAGGCAGTAAAGCCGTAAGGCTCCACTGCCCGTTTCCCTAAGTAAGGATGGCGGCGCCGGGACCTGCCATTATCAAGCGATTGGCCCTGGGGGGGGGGGGGCATACATCGCGCGAGTGTCATTTTCCTTTTCTTTTTTTTAAAGAAAAGGGACTTAAAAAATATAAAACAAACATCGCCAGGGTTTTGCACTGTCTCCTGGGACTTGTAGTTTCACCACAGCTGGAGAGCCGAGGTTGCCTACCCTTGGCCTAAACTGATGAAGGAATTTGTTTATTTTTTGTGCTATTCATTATATAAAAAAAAAATTAAAATTTATGTTTTTCAAAATTGTCCGTCTTTCGTTTTTTGCACTTAAAAAAAAAAAAAAACTGCAGGAGGTGCTCAAATACCACCAAAGGAAAGCTCTATTTGTGGGGAAAAGGGAAGTCAATTTATTTTGGGTACAACGCCGCACAACCGCGCAATTGTCATCAGTTAAAGCAATCCAGTGCCGTATCGCAAATAATGGTCTGGTCATTGGGGGGGAAACTTCCGACGTTTAAGTGGTTAACATTACACTGTCCTTCACAATACACACCAGCATGCATGCCTTAAACAACTCCATGCAACTTAGTGTAAATGAACCCCTAGGGTAACCTGGCTGGGCATGCTGGGTAATTATCATGGCTAGCCACCAGATCTGGCTGTAAAGCGATGCTGAGATGTATGTCAGTTAAAGAGCCGATAAAAGCACACAAAAGATTCCCTTCTATCAGTGAACTGAAACACTGCACTGGGAGGGCCAAGTTTTAATGATTTCCCTCTGCTACTACAAACGTCTGACTCGGGGAGTACTGGATCAAAGTCTTCCCTCCCTCGCCCTCTCTCACTCTGCAAGAGCGCATGTGACTCCAGCAGCTCAATGCTGGAGAATGTTAGGGGACAAACTCTGCATTGCAGTTTACAGCTTCACAGGGTCAATCTGGGGTATGCACAGCCCAGCCATAAATCAAGATAAAAAGCCTCGCTGTCTACAAGTACGTTTTACGCAGGACAAATATTCAACCCCATAAACACACGAAAATATGGAACTGAATGAACGCCGCTTACAAATGTTTCGTAATAGAACCAAAATGCAGAACCAATAAATAAATAAGATACACACATTTAGGGAATTAAAATTGGCCACAGCCCTTTATTAGTTTATTAAGAACCTAATAATTAAAATTATTTCATAACCATCAACCATCTTATTTATAATTAAAGCCGAGACATATTTTTTTTTATTCTTTTTTTGATACAATTACCTCCAGTATAGTCACCACTCGTTAGAGCTGGGCGGTTTTGGCCCCCAAAAATATCTGCGATAAAAAAAACAAAAAAAAAACCTTGATATTTTTTCTGATGGACACCGCGCCAGTCCTAAAGAGCTGCGGGGCCTGCAGCTCGCCGCAATCCTGGGAAAAGGCCATGGACTAGGCCTCGCCTAAAAAATCCTGCCCGCAGCTCGCCACGATCCTGGGAAAAGGCGGCGGGGACTAGGCCGAAGCCGCAGCCTCGTCTAAAGAATCCTGCCCGCAGCTCTCCGCGATCCTGGGAAAAGGCCACAGCTTCACCCTAGTCCGCGGCAGACTTTTTTTTAGGCGAGACCACAGATTCGGCCCAGTCCGCGGAGGGGCGGTCCTATGGTCAAAATCTTTATCGATTTGTCCTCGGAATTCTATTCAAATCGATTTTTTCCCCAGCCCTGCCACTTGTTAGTTTACATATATCTTCAAAGAAGTGTCCCCTGGTCTTTTTTATGCAGCATTGAAAACGCTGGGTCTCTTTCGGGATTCGGTGCATGCTGGCTACCCAGCATGCACCTTCCAAACTTGCACATGTGCAGTGCCCATGCAACGCCCCATCAGTTTCCTTGGAAAGTGCATTTAAAAAAAAATAAAAAAAATAACCTTTTAGGCCTGATTTACATCTATGCTTTTTGCATATATGCCAGGTGCATTATGTATTTTTCAATACATGTTTTTGATCCATTGAAGTCTATAAAACCAAAAAACAGAAAAAGTCCATGGCCCTTGCCGTAAAATGCACAGATGTGAACTACATAGGAAACCATGTTAAATAGACTGTAGTGTATTTCTGCAAAACTGAAAATGGACTAAAAAAATGCATAGATGTAAACCAGGTCTTTAAAATAGCACACCTCCCAACTTTTTGATGGGAATGAGGGACACCCATCAGCAAAAGTATGCAGGCATAGGACACATCGCTTGCCACATCCCCTTAAAGGAGAATTGTACAAAAAAAAAAACAAGATTGGTTAAACCCACAAGTGCTTTTTTACCACTACTATTCCTTTATATTGGCTTTTGGAATTTACAAATACAGCAATTTAGAAATCAGGTGAAAGGTTTAGCACTGGAAAACACTTTTTCATAGATAAAAAGTTAATTTTATATACCTCTATACAGGTCAGACCAAAATCAGGGACAAATGAGGAGGAATGAGGCTAGCCAATCAACGGCCAGGCTGGGAACCAAAGAGGATGGCGGGGACGAGCGCGGGACTTTTGAGGGGGTCAGGCAAGTAAAAACGGGGGCTCGGTGTTGTCGGATGTTTTTTTTTTAATAGGATGCATTAAGGTGAAAAAACATTTACCTTTACAACCCCTTTAACTTTCTAGCCCTACATTTCAACCCTATTTTCTTACTTTGATCAGGAAAAAATAAAATTTGAAAACTAAAAAAAGAAAAAAGAAACATGAGCTCCTCCAAATACGAGAAGAGTAACAGGCCCTATCTGCACAAGCCATTGATAAAAGAGACGATTAGCCGCTGCCGTCGATTAAACAAAGACAGCTTGTTTTTGTCCCCCATTTTCCTCAGTATTTTGTTTGGCATGTGCTTCAAAAGCAGTCATTTTCTTCATCGTTTCTGAGGCCTTTCTGTATTCTTCTGTCACATGCTCTTCAAAGACACAAGACTGCTTTCCAGAAAAGCGCACACAGGCTAAGGACACGGGCTGGGGGGGTGTTAACACACATTTATCCCTTGGTATGGGAAAGGCTGACTTCTGATTACCCACAAGGCAGCTCTCTGTGCGTCACCGTTTTACATACCCGGTGTTTACCTCAGCAGCGAGCCCCAAGACTTTTATTCATAAGAAAATAAATAAAAACGGTAGAGATGTAAATGCAATAAGCTGGAAAGGGGAAGTATCTTTATGGACCGCTAGACCAGACAAAGCATCCTCTTACTTTGCCGGTCATGGATGGGACCAAGCGCGGTGCAATGAGCAACTAAGGACAGGTCTTCTTTTAGACCAGTGTTCTCCAAACTGCAGCCCTGGGGTCAGATGAGGGCCCTTTCTTGCCTTTATCTGGTCCTTGAGGTATTATTCTTGCCACTAACTGGTCCTTGAGGTATTATTCCTGTCACCAACTGGTCCTTGAGGTATTATTCCTGCCACTAACTGGTCCTTGAGGTATTATTCCTGCCACTAACTGGTCCTTGAGGTATTATTCCTGCCACTAACTGGTCCTTGAGGTATTATTCCTGCCACTAACTGGTCCTTGAGGTATTATTCCTGCCACTAACTGGTCCTTGAGGTATTATTCCTGCCACTAACTGGTCCTTGAGGTATTATTCCTGTCACTAACTGGTCCTTGGGGTATTATTCCTGTCACCAACTGGTCCTTGGGGTATTATTCCTGTCACCAACTGGTCCTTGGGGTATTATTCCTGTCACCAACTGGTCCTTGGGGTATTATTCCTGTCACTAACTGGTCCTTGGGGTATTATTCCTGTCACTAACTGGTCCTTGGGGTATTATTCCTGTCACTAACTGGTCCTTGGGGTATTATTCCTGTCACTAACTGGTCCTTGGGCTATTATTCCTGTCACTAACTGGTCCTTGGGCTATTATTCCTGTCACTAACTGGTCCTTGGGCTATTATTCCGGTCACTAAAAATGGGCATAATTCCTTCTACTGACAAGATAAATAGGGCAGTATCCTTCCCACTGACACCAACTTTCTCCCCCAATACCAAAGATCAGGCATTGTTTACTCCCACTAGGCTCAGTGCAGCACCCCTTAAAGTCTGGAGGACAGAAACCTGGATCTTTCTTTAGAAAGTTTGGAGACCCCTGTTTGAGACACAGCTATACAACAGTTTAGTACACAACTGTATAGGAGTCCACACAGGTTTTCTTTCTTAGAAAATAGGTAGCGCTACTCTCAGTGCTGGGACAAGGTCATCTAAAGCCCTGGACGAACATACCAAATCCCTTACCCGCAGAAAAAAAAAAATTGAGCACTAATTGGCAAGCTCACCCCCCATGTACCCAGCTCAAATCCTCTCATTTACCCCCAGCACCACCCCCCCCAGAAAAAAATCAGCGCAAATTCCTCTCCCCAATCTTGACATAAATAAAAAAGCAAATTTCCCCCTCTACCAAATACCCCCCAAAGAAATGTTCCCCCTCTACTATATTACTTTTATACAGTAGCACACATTCCACCTCCTAGTACAAATACTCCCCCCCCCCCCATTACTCTTCCCAACACAAATCTCCCCCCAAAAAACGAAGAAGAATCATCACTCCTAGCACACCTTCCCAAATGTGCCCAACTAGAACAAATCTTAATATTTGCCGCCCACCAAATTCGCCTTCGCAACACATCCTCCCACAATATCCTTGTGGTGACACGCACACTTTACGTGATAGGAGTGCCCAAAGCAGCTGCTTCTCCTGCCCACCCTTTGTCCCAGCCCAGGGTACTTCCCCCCTCTTCTGAATCACTCCTCGTCTCTGCCCCCTACCTATCTCTGAGCAACATCCCTTTACTCATCCCCCTACCCACCTCCCAGTACCGCCCCTTTTAGAGAATACATAACCAAGTATTTTGTGATGATAATTTGTATGAAATATACTAGTAATAATAACAAGAAAAGCAGCAAGACAGATCTCCTGCAGCCAGCAACACTGGACCCCCCCCCCCCCAACAATAGACCCCACAACAAAATTAACAAGAAAAGCAGCAAGACAGATCTCCTGCAGCCAGCAACACTGGACCCCCCAACAATAGACCCCACAACAAAATATTCTCCCAGCAACAATAAATATTCCAGCAGTCTGCAACAAAACACCCCTTTCTTAATAGTTGATCCTTCCTAGTAACAATTGACCCCTGCTACAATAGTTTCCCCTCAATATAGTGACAATATAACCTGCCAACAACCAGCATCAATGGACCCTCCAGCACACACCAGTGCTTACATACATTCAGTGCTTTAGGTCTTGGAACTGCGTTCCCCCACGGTCCTGCTGAAAAAATGCCCCGTTTTTGCGCATTAACACGGAGGGATGGGGGCTCTATAATTTTTTTTCTTTATTTAACTTTTTATCTTTTATTTTTACACTGTCTCTATTTTTTAATTTCTTTTATGTGAAACCCTTAGTTAACAAGGTGGAAGTTAACAAGGTGGAAGTTAACAAGGTGGAAGTTAACAAGGTGGAAGTTAACAAGGTGGAAGTTAACAAGGTGGAAGTTAACAAGGTGGAAGTTAACAAGGTGGAAGTTAACAAGGTGGAAGTTAACAAGGTGGAAGTTAACAAGGTGGAAGTTAACAAGGTGGAAGTTAACAAGGTGGAAGTTAAAACACTAAAAAGGTAGATTTTTTTTTTTTTTTTTTAAATAACAAACATGTTATACTTACCTCCACTGTGCAGCTTGTTTTGTACAGAGTGTCCCCTAACCCTGTCTTCTGGGGTCCCTCGGCGGCTGTCTCGGCTCCTCCTCGCAAAAGCTTTCTACCTTCATGCGAGCGAGCTCGCATGGTGGAAAGCTTTTGCGAGCGCACTCCCGTGATACAGCGGCGGCCATAGCCGCCGACTATCACTCGGCCCGCCCCACGGCGCGCCACATCATCTGCTGTGATTGACAGCAGCGCCAGCCAATGAGAACCGAACAGGACGACAAGCGCACGCCCAGGAATTTCGAACGGTCAGGTAAGTAAAACGGGGGCTCGGGGTCAGATTTTTTTTTTTAAAACGTTTACCTTTACAACCCCTTTAACTTCCACCCTGGCCCCGAAAGTGAGATCAAGACGTCGCTCCGGTCCTCCAATGCCATAGAGGCGATCAAAGTGGATCTATTTTTTTTATAGCCTGCATGACCATCCAGCGACATAGTTAGGTAGTTTCTTGGGCAAGCCGGCGGAAACCTTAATTCTGAGAAACAGCGCCTAATGTGCTGCTCAGAAAGCTTTCAAGAAAAAAATACTGGGCTTAGGAGTGATTTTCAGCCATAATCCTGGAAAACCGCGACATGTATACATACATGGCAAGTGGATTATTAGGAAGTAGCAAACATACAATAAATGGTTCTTAATGGAAACTATCCTCCTTCCCCAATCATAATTCTCTGTGATAATGGTCAGCCAGTCAGCCCACACACACACGATCTTGGCGATTTCACCAGTTGCTATATGGTTTATTCTCCGACCAATGTTGGTATAAACCTACAAAGTTGTCCACCTTCAGTCTTCGTAAAAAGGCCCCTTCAATCCCTCTGTTGTATTGTCCGCCTTTCATAACTACCACCCAGGTAGATGGTCTTTCCATTTGTTTCTTGTAATGTGGAGCCGTACACAAAAGTTGCTAATCTCCCCTCTGGGCTCATGAGATTTGTAGCATTCTCCATTTAAAGATCCATTTACTACAGCCGTGGTGAATATATGTGGAAGCAAAGTGCTAGAGCGGCCCAGACAAGACCAAGCCTGCAGTACAGAAGGACAGCCTGCTTGTAAACCTCGCTTTACCACACATCATCAACCATCGCTGCATACAGATAAGCCCAACTCTCGCAATGCATGTAAGGGCATGTACCCCATCAGGGCCTGGCATGGGGCGGGTGTGTCTGAATCCACGTCTCACATACACAACATACGTCTTTCTTCTTTTCAGTACGAACTTTCACATTTCAGAGATCTCCAATATTACAAGCATGTTCCCATTTTTAACAAACTAAGTTTGGACAGAAGGGAAGGTTTAAAATGACACTTTAAAAGCATACCCAATGGCCCTACAATCTATTTTTCATTAACGGCTTCCGGATGGCCCCATGCATATGTATTCTGGCAGGGCGGCCCTTCAGCAAGAAATCTTGTACCTGTAAGTGATTTTGTTTACTGTGGCCGACGACGGTGATTGGACACAGCAGGAGCCAATCATTCCCGAGGCAAACAGAACGGTAGTCTGCCTACATGTAAACAAGGCAGATTGCAGTTCTGTGGCAGTAGAAGACCAAGATCTTGTTCTCTGCCAACAGCTTTCTGTTGTAGCATGTGATCACTGAATAAAGTTGTGGACCCATTTGTGGAGATCCTGGTGTGCTGGTAACATTACCCTGTCACACAGATCTCTGTCTTCTTATAGTACAAGCTCCCCCTCCCCCCCCCCCCCCCCCCCCCACACACACACACACACACACCAGTGTCATTAGTACAGTGACAGAGCATATTTAGCACTCATGACTGTATTAGGCAAACAAACTGCTCAGCGATGTGTGTCTTAACTGACCGGTCCTTAATGCTGTGGATCACCCCAACTGGTCACCTTAAGGTGGTGACACCTTGATAAATATGGTGTTTTTTCTGTCCCAGATCAAAAGAATACCATTGCTTGTCTCAATGACCAGGTGAGGGTTTACATATACTAGTGTGTTACTGGCAGGTTCACCAGGTGAAACTATAGGGGGGAAAAAAAAGCCTGAAAAAAAAAGAAAAAAGAAAACAAATGCAACCAAACACATCAAAGGACTACAATTATATCAACTGGTTTTCGATTTGTGGAAGCATTAATAAACGTACTTTTAACAGCAATCTGAACAGTCTGATTTTTCCTTCCCATCGAGCGCTGGATTTTTGGTGTTTATCACAGTATTAGTGTCACTGGTCCCCCAAAAAACACACAGAGGGCCAGATTCAGGTAGATGGGCGAATCTTTAAGTTGGAGTAACGTTTCTCATTTACGTTACTCCGCCAAAACTTTAGGAGCAAGTACTGTTATTCACAAAGCACTTGCTCCTAAAGTTGCGGCGGCGTAGCGAAAATGAGCCGGCGGAATTCAAATTGGGCGGGTAGGGGGCGTGTATTATAACTAGGCGCGATCCTGCGGCGACCGTACTGCGCATGCGTCGACGGTCAGTGCGCATGCTCCAAATTCTGTCAGTGAACGTCAATGACGTCAATCCCCATTCACGGACGTTTTACGCAATTTTTAAATTCGACGCGATGACGACGGCCATACTTAACATAGGATACTCCACTAGGGGGCTGGTTTTTCTTTACGCCGCGTATCTCTTACGGAAACGTCAGAAAGTCACTGCGTCGGGCCCTAATAAGATCGTGAATTGACGATTCTCGCTCATTAACATATTCTCGGCGTTAATCAGCGGGAACGCCCCGAGCGCCATTTTTAAAATTGCAGTTCCGATACGACAGCGAAATACAATTACGCCGCTCGTATAGGAACTCCAACAAGGCGTTTCTTGTTTTCTGCTTACAGAAAACAGAAACGCCGGCTCAAAGTGAGAGTTAGGCTGGAGTATCACTGATACTCCAGCCTAACTCTACCTGAATCTGGCCCTTAATGTCCAATTCGTCCGCCGCAATGTTGCAATTCCGCTATAAGTCACTGATCACTGCCATTACTAGTAAAAAATCGAATAAATAAAAAAATGACATAAAAATATACCATAGTTTATAGACGCTATATGTAGTGAAAATCAATATAGGCTTATTGGGATATTTTTTTGCCAAAATATATAGCAGAATACATATTGGCTATTAATAATATATATATATATATATATATATATATATATATATATATATATATATATATATATATATATATATATATATATATATATATATATATATATATATATATATATATATATATAATAAATATAGATGTTTTTATGTATTAGATATGTTTAATAGCAAAAAGTAAAAAATATTGTTCTTTTCTCAAAATTCTCTGTATTTTTTTGTTTACAGCGCAAAAAATAAAAACCACAGAGGTGATCAAATACCACCAAAAGAAAGCTCTATGTGTGGGGGGGAAAAAGGGACATAAAAAAATTGTATATATTTGTGTACTACATTGCATGCAATTGTCAGTAAGAGCCGATTCACACTGGGGCAGCACGACTTCAGGAACGACTCGGCAAGACGTCCTGAAGACGACTTCAGAGGCGACTTGCAAAATGACTTCTGTATAGAAGTCAATGCAAGTTGCCCCAAGTCGCCCTGAAGTCGTACAAGAACCTTTTTCTAAGTCGGAGCGACTTGCGTCTCTAATATTAGAAGGGTTCTATTGAATAGAATGGGACGCGACTTCTCAGGCGACTGAGTCGCCTGACGAGTCGCCCCAGTGTAAACCGGCTTTTAAAACAACGCAATATCGAATCCCAAAAAAATGGTCTGGTCATTAAGAGGGAGGTAAACCTTTCTGGGGCTGAAGTGGTTAAATGGTTTCTTAGGCCCCTTTTCACATAAGCAATCAGGTCGGCTTGGCAGATCTGATCGAGCCCTGCAGTCTTATAGAGCGGTGGCTGTCACCCGCTGCCATCCAATCCGATCCTGTCCACCAAAAACAGACAGATGGGGTAACTATTCCCCCATCCGTCTGGTGGATTGGATGGCATCGGATGGAAATGGACAGGCGGTCCATTTCCATCTGGATTGCCCCATAGACAAGAGCGGGCTGTGTCCATGTCCACTCTGCATAGCGGAAAGGACACTGACCTGTCACGTGCCTGCTCAGCAGAGAGCTTCACAGAGACATCTGTGCAAAAGGGACCTTACCGTGGCTTTCTGCTTCCTCGTTACGTCTTTGAGCTCCCAAAACTCTCCCCTTCGTTTCACACTTCCATCTGTTTGGAACAAGCACTGTACACTGGTTGCAGTCATGTGCACTGCTCTATGCACACTACATATGCATAGCTCCCAACGGTCCCTGATTTCAAGGGTATGTCCCTGATTCAGAGCAATGTCCCTCTGTCCCCGTTTCCCCCCTCATTTTGTTCGGATCTATATAGATGTATATAAAATGCACTTTTTTAAAAAGTGATTCCCCGTGCTAAAACTTTCATCCAAATTCTAAATTGCTGTGTTAGTAAATTTTGAAAGCCAATATAAAATGAATAGTTAGGGTAAAAAACACTTGTGGAATTAATCTTTTTTTTGTTAATTCTCCTTTAACAGGGTGTGGCAGGGGGCGTGTCCTATGCCTACATACATTTGCTAGCAGGTGTCCCTCATTCTTAAAATGTTGGGAGGTGTGCATAGCCCATAGTCCAAGTTCTCAAGAGAAAGCAAGAAGTTAAATCACACCCACCAAACAAAAAAAAAGGAATTTGGAGATTAGGAAAAAAAATATTCTATCAGACGGGGAAGGGTTGGATCTTTTGAAGCTTTTTATCGATTCCATTTTTTTATGGCTGTCACAGGAAGATCTATTGGAGGAAAAATGTCACCATTAGAGTCAGACAAAAAAAAAAAAAAAAAAACCTGGAAGGAATTTCTCCTTTCCTCACTCTATCCAAAGCTACACAGAAAGATTTTGGCAGGAGTTGAAGGCTAAGTTTCCGTCCTAGATGCTCCGCACATTGAACACTGGCCCCCTAGCATCACAGGAGTGAGCGCACATCCTCGTTCACAACTCAGGCCTGTGCAGTGCCCTCCCCTGTAGCAGCTTAGCACACACACATAGCAGTCAGGGGTCAAGTCCTGGGGGGAAAAAGTGTGGAAACTCCCACCCAAGATCCCCCCCCCCCCCCCAAAAAAAAGATACGCTCATAAGCATAAATACTAAGCCACATGTCTTTTTCCCGATCCACTGTACCTTAGTAATCCTTTATGTTACTGGAAGCTTCCTGTATATGGATTCAATCGGGTAGTGTGCGGGTATTTCGTCACTTTCTCGATGCCATCGAGGAAGTGACGGAATACCCGCACACTACCCGATGAATCCATATACAGGAAGAGGCCAGTAACATAGGATTACGCAGTTTCACCTGCCCCCGACAGTGACTCGAGCTGGGCATCGCCGCTTAGTGAAGGATTGGCTCGGATGCTCTAGTCCTGCAAAGGGACTCTGGTGTGAAAAAAGTGCAGGAACTCTGTTCCCACGCGTTCCCGCAGGACTTGAGCCCCGACTGATTTCATGGGGCAGTCCCTAATTTGGAACGAAGTCCCTCTGTCCCTCTTCGCTCAAAATATTCCACAATGAGTTCCTGGGAATGAAGGTAAAAGTACCATTTAGTGATTTCTACAGTCCTTTAACGTAATACTAAACATGCGCGTATATATATATCCCCCCGATACCACTTTTTTTAGGACCGAGTACAAGTACGATACTTTTTTTTCAAGTAGTCGCCGATACCGAATACCGATACTTTTTTAAAATGTGTCCATACATATGCAGCCATGTCCCTCACATATGCAGCCATGTCCCTCATACCTAGCCGCCGCACGGAGATCACCACAGCATTCATTTGAATAGCTGTTTTGCCCGCGCGAATAGACACTCCCCCTTGCTCAGGACTCTCTCTCTCTCTCTCTCTCTCTCTCTCTCTCTCTCTCTCTCTCTCATGAGTGGGCAAATTTTGCCAGTCACACACCCCTCTGTGTCTTAGAGTAAGAGGGGAGGCGAAGCCACCATTATTCTACATGTAATTTCCCACCCCTATTGTGTTTAGCCCGTTAGTGGGCATGGATGAGAGAGGGAGGGAGTGGGCTGTCATTGGGAACATGGACAGAAGATAGAGAGCAGCAAAATCAATCAGGTTTTTTGCAGAATAGAGAAAACAGTGAGCGAGTATGAACAGCATGTAATACACCATTTATTCATAGGTTTTTATGACGTGGGTTTCGTGACACCAAGTTTAGTAGAGTATGAAAGATCCACAAGCAGCGAGCTCATCTGTTGGCATCACTTCAGGTGCCTTTCCGTCCCTACGTGTGGCGTCAAGTGAGTGAAGGCACCTGAAGTGACGCCAACAGACGAGCTTACTGCTTAAATATTGTCAACCTGCGAGTACCGTTCTTATTGTTTTAATAAATCGATGTTGAACCTACTACTCTTGAATCAACTGTACTGAATCTTCCCTCTTTATCTCCTCATTTTGAAATACTACACTAATAGAAGACTAAAAAGTACCTTAACACCTAGCGCATAGTTATCTGGGAAACACAGCGATTGGATACCGCAAAAACCCCACATTAAAAAAAGGCAAGAGTTACACAGAGCATTACCTGCTATACATGCTGTAGCCTCAATACCTTCAGGTAAGAAGCCAACTGCACCAGAGTGTATCCCTACTGAAGTGTCTATGCACATGAAGAGGATCAGACAGTCCTAGCACACACACCCTTCCCTGATTGCACAAGAAAAGAAGCAAATACCTTCATCACTCACTTATAATTTACTTTTGCATATTTGCACTTTGAAGTTGCATGGTTTGCATCTTTTGCACCTTAAGATTTTAAAGACTTTTTTCGCACTTTGCACTTTATTTGTAGTGCAATATATAATTTTTATGCAATTTTGCACTGTTTTGCCCACGTATGTTTTACACATTCATGTTTGCACATATTGTATGATTTATCTTGTGAAGTATATATTCATTGGAATTTTTAAAATGTTACAGTTTGCAATTAAACATATGGGTGTTCATTAAGACCGAGTTGCCAGTCTACTAGAAAAAATTCCATATATATGCATATCAATGTTATTTTAAAACAGTGCATCACTTCTTTACACTTTCAATCCCCTTTGGGTATGGTCTGACCCTTTCAGTGCTTGCAGCAAATTGTTTGGCATTAGTTTGTTTTCTCCATAGTAGCGCGGGAATATATTTCATTCATTTTAAATTTAGTACAGTATGATTAAGCATTTATTTTATTTTTTAGCAGACCACAATTTTGTTTATGGCCAGTAACCGGCTTATTTAGCAGGTGGATCATTGCTCTACCCATATATTCCTTTACATTAAAAGGTGACCAGATTTTAAAAATGAAATCCGAGGACAGATTTCATTTTACTAGTAACTCTCTGCCCATCGCCGCCTGCCTCGCAGGAGTCTTGCTCTCCGGGGCCCGGCTACTATTGGGTGGGGAGTGGAGGAAGAACACGCTGCCAGGGAAGGCAAGGAGATAAGCAGGCAGGCGGCTGGCCGGGACTTGAGCCAAGGGAGTAGAACATGCGAGCGAAGCTGAATGGGCATGCACCCGAAACTGAAGAAATATTCCCTCCGCTCCGACCAGCACATGATCATCAGAAAGGGGCACAGATAATGGAAAAAAAAAATACACCCCCCCAAAGCTGGTAGGAGCGGCAGAGCAGGGGGAGGGGGGTGTAATTCAGATTTTTATTTTATTTTTATTCTGCACTGACTGTCTTTGAAATTGCCCCAGCCCCTGCTCAAATCCAATCCGGGGACAAAACCGGGGACAGACTTGGTCCAGGGATGTCGGGTCACCTTACTTTACGTGTAACAGCAATAGTAGCCAAGTCTGTAATGACACTTACCATTTTTCTTACAGGTGGAAGAACCAAGGGAAGTGTGTAATGTAAAGTACACATGATAAAACAATGGTTTTACTAGGATATAAAAAGCCATAGTTTGCATCTACATGAAAGCTGTACAAAGAACATTTCTGTTCCTGGTTGCAAATTGCACAAGAATAACCCTTTTCAGTATTTTTTGAAATACCAGTCCACCCATTAACTAATATGTTAGCTCAGTCTGGATGCTGTTGGGCCGGATTCTTCACTGGTCTTTGTCAAAATTGGAGGCCTAATAAGATGTTAATCTCTCACTACTCCAAATCTTTATGATCAGATATTTTTGGAGACCAAACCAGCACAGTGATATGAGCTTGCTGGACACTCCAATCCAAAACCATAGGCATTAACTTGGAGTTGTCCCTAGTAGCAACCTCCACTTTTCCAGAAGGTCTTCCACAATATATTGGGAGTATGCATGTGGCAATACATGCTTATTTAGCAGAAGAACCTTTGTAAAGTCAGGTACCGATGTTGGATTAAGACGACATGGCTTGCAATCTGTTACCCTTCATGTGAATGGTATTCAGTAGGGTTGAAGTCAAGGCACACGCAGCCCAACAGAACAGCGCAACAGCGTAACCTGAGCCCCTGGCTGGCCTATAAGGCCTCATTCACACAGGTGGACTGCATCGCAACGGAGTCCGCCTGCGTCCGCCAGCTCAGCCGGAGATCTGTCCGCAGATCCGACGGATGACAAGCTCCTCTCTGCTCACTGAGCGGGGAGGAGCATGTCGAGCCCCGCTGTCCTCTATGGAGCGATCTGATGAAAACGGACAGCATGTCCGTTTTCATCAGATCTTACCCGATCTGATCCGCATGAACGGATGGGGACGTGTGCCCCATACGTTTGTTTTTAGCGGATCGGATCAGGTCGGATATCAGCGGACATGTCTCGGCTGACATCCGACGCTTCATAGACATGCATGGAGCGCCCATTCAGGTCCGCCTGAAAAACTAACAGGCGGACCTGAACGGATCCATGTGTGAATGAGGCCTAAAAGCTGCTTCATGTCACAGACAAATCGCTGGTTTATCTCTCAGCTTCCTGTGTACTTGTTCCTTCTTCCTGCCTTTTGATTACCTGTTGTGACTCGGAGACCTTCACGCAAAGACCTGCCCAACCTGCTGTCGTCTTGGCCCAACCCAACCTGCTGTTGTGCCTCTTTGTGCGATTCACCCTCTGTACCATCTCCAGGGGGTGGAGTACACTTAGCCGCAAGAGTGAACTGCTCTCTGCATCTCGGCGAGTACTTCTTTGACAACTATACCCCTACTTAAAGCGGAGCTCCACCCAGGATAACAACATTTTACAATGTTGTTTGAAAAAAAAAAAAAAAAAAAAAACCTGAAAAAAATAAAAAATAAATACTCACCCGAAATAGCTGTTGCTATGCGGAAGTCCGTAATCTGCCTCTTCCTGAACCGCGGTGTCTTTTCTTCTTGTCCTTCTCCTTGTGAATGGGGCGCGCTGCTTTCTGGGAACTGTGTGTGTTCTCAGAGAGCAGCGCGCCCATTCACAAGCCAGCGTGAGACTCACACAGGCGCACTAGGAAATGGGCAGTGAAGCCGTACGGCTTCACTGCCTGTTTCCCATAGTGTGAATGGCGGCGCGGGACCCGGAGCGATCGTGGGACCGGCATCGGGGGGGGGGCCGTCAGCGCAGGCGCCTAGGACAGGTAAGTGTCCTTATTTAAAGTCAGCAGCTACACTGTTAGTAGCTGCTGACTTTAAAAAAAAAAATTTTCCCGCGGCTGGAGCTCCTCTTTAAGTCATGCAAAGCTTGATGTAATCCCAAATAAATATAGTAAAATTCAAGCCCTCTCTTCCAACTTGACCAAATCAACTGAAATATAAGACCAGGAGAGGACACAACCAACCAACAAGCCCTTTCACGGTAGGGACGAATGCCATGCAAAGTTTGCCATGGTGCTACGATAATTTGTGGCCATAGGAAAAGGGATATTGTTTATTTAAATTCATCTTTTCATATCTTTCAGCATCAGCTTTCCTTGTGGCTCTTGGCACGCGACATCTCTGTGCCACAAAAGAAGTTGGTGCTGGAAGAGGTCTCCCTGCCAGACATGGATTCCTGGTCTGAACAGGGAGCCGATAGCTATACAATTTCCCAGTATGTGTCACCAACTGCAGGTCCAGCTCTAATCTACCTCTAAAATAGTAAAATATCTCCATTTAAGCCCACCAGTTTGGCATATCTTTTTGATTTTGGTCCCTGGCCCAGTCTTCCCTTAAGTGAGAGGGAGCTCTTGCGTATCACTACTTCATGTGACAAGACACTACAGATCGCTCATAAACCTTGTCAAAAAAAGGACCACAATGATCGATTTTCCTTGTTGCCTTTTGGAGCATCCGATTTTATTTGGGTCAGAGAAAACTCTGCAGTGTTACTTTCATGCTTAAAAAATGCAGCAACTTGCGCTTCTGTGATATCCGAAAACTGGGCTATTGTTTGCGTCATACCAGGCTACAAAGAAATCCTAAACAAATATGTTTTTCTTTAATGCAGAATGAATCAGCAATGTGTTTTCTTCTTTGCCTGCTGTCCCTCCAAGGAAGGCTCAATAAATATTGTTCTTGGAAAACAGAGAAGACATCAGTTGGCACGATCGTAGTAGCTTGAACAAATAGAAACGATAAAATATCCATCTAGGAACGACACAAGAGTGAATCAGCGATAGAAAAAATGCAGCGCTACTTAAGCTATGCTTCGCAGTAATCACATTCATCCCAAGTTAGCACCGCATTACAAAAGTTCCACCCTATTTGACAACGATTGCTCTAATGGCAGCAACATAGTGAGGTTGAATTTGGTGCCACAAAGCGTCAAGTACCATGGTCCAAGAGTGCTCTGTTGACTAACAGTTGAGCTTGACACAAGGAACTATTCCACAGTCACAAAGATGTCAATGAAGGAGAATAGGATTTAGGCAGCCATTCTTGACCTACCCGCAGCAGACGGGCAAGGAGCTCACCAACACAGGGCCTTTGATTTTAATAGACTCTGCATTATTTGGCTGCATTAAAGACTTTGTCACCCTTTTAGATGAATTAGGCCACTGTAAGGGCAAATAAATTGTCTGAATCAGTCTATGTAAGGTGAAAAAGCTGGATGTCACCTAGTATTGAAAGGCGCCTCAAAAAAACAAGCGACACCCAGTAAAAAGGAGAGACTTAATTTACTGTCCTCTAGAACAGCGGTTCTCAACCTTCTAGTGTCATGACCCCTTGATAAAAATTCCCAGGTTGTGGGGACCCCTAACAGTGGATTTTCGTAGCCTGGGTTGTCAGCACCCAAAGGTAAGACAAGTAATTTGTGCCCCTAACCCACAGACATTCAGGGCTCCCCGAGTCCCTTTCACTTGTACAGTATTAAAACCTCTTCTGGTAGGGGGACATGGGCCTTATAGCAGATGACGAATGGAGTGACGACCTAGACACGTGCAAACTGACCTCCCCTAAATCATCCGACTGGCTGACTCAGATATTTACAACACATAGAGCGTATCTCACATCGTTAAGGGTATCAAAATACAAAAGCTATTGGCACTGCGCTGACAAGCTGTTCACCTCTGCAGCCAAGGGTTCAGATCCCGGTCTCGGCTACATGTAAATTGAGTTTGGTGGTCTCAGCCCGGCTCCTGGTGGGTGTGCTATGCAAGGTACGCCTGTGCTTAGTATGCCCACCCCCCCCAAAAAAAAACACCACACTTGCACGCACACGAAATTGGTTTAACACACACGCACTTTGGCAATGAGGTCTCCTAAAATAAAGAGGCGAAGGACCTACGGGGCTGGCTGGGTGGGCTAGACCCCCTCACTCCCTCATAGGGGGAGTCCCTCTGCCCCGTTGGGGTCCCGTTGGGCCCCAGTCGGGCTCCCAAGTGGAGCAGGTAGGGCGGGGTGAGTGGGAGGCCCCCCCCCCTCACACCCGCCATTGCCACCGGGGGCATGGAGAAGGATGGCGATTGCCTCCGGGGGGAGGGTCTGCCTACTCCCAACTCCTGCAGTCCGGCTCCTGGCTCCTCTCTCTCGATTTCATGCACAAAAATACACTTTAAAAAAAATAAAAGTAAAAATAAAATACAAAAGCGACTCCTCGGAGGCATGTCCGATGTGCGGTCGTGAGACAGGTACTTTCTTCCACCTCTTATGGAGTTGCCTTAAGATACAGGCCTTCTGGTCACAGGTTGTAAAGTTCCTCTATGACACCATGGGGTCCCCTGATGAAGTCACGTGGTGTGACGAATACGCGTCGGGATTGGAGCACTGGACCCTTTACACCTGACGGACGGTAGACGAGCTCGCTGCTCGTGGATGTATGACCGCCTCAGCTGACTTTATGTGAGTTTTTATTTTGTGCTTTGTTTATTAAATCTTTATTTTGCGGTATTATGCGATGTGCCCTCCTATTTTTGTTTCAAACACCATCGTTTGAGTATCGGCGGATCAACATCTAGCCAAACAGCGGCAGCAGAGCAGCACCTGACGAGCTCGCTGCTCGTGGAGATAGGCACCCCCTTTCACCACTCTGTGTAAGTGCACATCTTTTGATTGCTAGCAGGAATCCCTCCAGTGGTGGCAGGACTACTCTATGTTTGTTTTTTTGTACTTTCCCCTTCCATGCACCATCGGATTTGAGGCTTCCATTCATCAAGAGTTTGATGCCCTATCTTTCTGGCTATATCAGATAGCCTTGAGGTAAGCTGATAGGATCACTAGAGGTGTGGGCTGCACGTTTTGGAATCCTCCATTGCACCTTCACTCATTTGGCTGCTGGAACATCTCCTTTTGACTTCACACCAGATTTCACTTGCTGCACCGAGTTGCATGATTAAGTTGGACTCTCTTCTTTTATTTGGTTTTGTCTGCAGGACTGAGTTTGACCATGCATTCTATTATGTCCACCACACATCTTTATAGATGACACGGTCACTGTTATTTACTGTTACTTTGTTCACATTGTGTTTTATAGAATTTTTTCTATATATTTATACATTTTTGTCACTTATTGTATTCACCTAGTTTACTACTTCACTTCCCCTTTCCCATCACCCTTTAGGCATCACCACCACAGCGCAAACAATATCACTTGTTGTATACCTTTTATTGTCCATTTGGATAGACCTATTCTTTGTTTGCTGCAGTATACCTCCCGTGCCCCTTTCCCACGGCCCCTTTCCCACGGTCCAATCCCTTTTCACCCATTTCAGCGCAGGAGTTTCACCTATCACCATGGGGTCCCCTGCAACCCTGGAACCAAAATCATGTCTTTTGGGAATCTTCCCTAACCCCGACATTAATAAATTCTCTAAAATATTTCTGCACGAAACGCTCTTCTCTGCACGAAAGGTGATCGCTAGGGTATGGATGAGGTCTGACCCCCCCCCCCCCCCCCACTATTTTGCAATGGATTACTGAGATTAATGCAACCTTACCATACAAAAAGTTGATATATTCTCACAGGGGTTGCCCTTCTAAATATGGGACAAATGGCTCAAGGCTGTGGAAACATGTGTGTAGACAGATGAAACGTGACCCAATACGCTTGCTTCATCTTACGGCCGAGGGAGGAATATATATGATTGGTGGGGACAGGGCCCCGAACAGCACGCGATGTTAACCCCCTGCAACAGTGGTCTGTTATTGGCACCGATTCTGTGGTTTTGACATATATTTCTCTCACGGTGGATTGAAGTCCTACTTAAATGTTAAAAGATACTGTCAGCTACGCTTATTGGTTGTCATGACATCCTTTTGACTGTACTGTATATATTTCTCTTGTTCAATAAAAGATTTTTTTTTTTTTTTTTATATAAATAAAACACCTCTTCTGTTACCCTTTAGGATGTACCTCTATGTACTTTTTTCCGCCCTTTTCTCTCCGTCTTAAAACTTTATTTATTTTTTCCCCATTCCTCGCTTTAGCCATCTTTCCTGTTCTTTTTCTCCCTTCCATGTATGCTCTATTTTTTTATTCCTTCTCTTACTCCTTTTGGAGGGGATGAGCGACGGTGCTGGGGGAGTTCTGAACAGCCAACTTGGGTGATCTTGATCAAGATCACCTGCTGATCTGAGAACTGTAGTGGGGACTTTAAATGGCAACTCTAATCACAGGTAGTGTTACTCAATGCGTCTCCAGCTCTGTGGTGTCTAGCAACAGTGACACCTATGCCAAAATCAGGAGATAGGGTCTCCTCCAGCCCCTCACACTACACATTTCTCACCTGTCAGCTGATCTCTAGTCTGTCTGCCCCACAGCCATGCAGTGAACTGAATCGGCAGCCACAGGCTGCAGGGACTGCACTGTTGGGCGGCTGCGGGCTTCTGGAACAGCCCAAGATTCGGTGACCCCTGGAAAATGGTCATTTGACCCCCGAGGGGGTCCCAACCCCCAGGTTGAGAACCACTGCTCTAGAAAAATGGTTCTCAACCCTGTCCTCAAGTATCCTCAACAGGACATGTTTTGGGAATTTCTCTTGGATAAAATAGCTGTCCGAAATACCAAGCAATTGACTCTGATTTAAAGCACTTTCTCAAGATAAAGGAGAACCTACAAACATGGCCTGTTGGGGGGACTAGAGGACGGGGTTGAGAACCACTGCTCTAGACTGGTCAACTTTCTTGTTATAGGGTTTCACCCCTGACATCAAAGCTCTCCACATAAAATTCAGTGTAAAAGGCAGTGGACACACAAAAGGATACGGTCAAAGACTATAGACATGATACAAGAGATGGTCAAAGACTACGGACATTAAGGCGTTGTTGGACATTGGGGAGAAGGTTCATGAGACAAGCTGGAGACACATTACATTAGACTACTAAAGATAACTGGACAGCAGGGCATCACATTAGTACCTGCAGGGCCGCACAAAGTGCAAAAGAGCTGCATGCGACCCCACGTGTTGGGCATTAAGGCTCAAGCGCTACCTTAGTAAAAACCATACACCAAGACTAGACTAGGGCTACAGAATAATTACTGTATTTATTGGCATACAACACTCACTTTTTTTATCCTGAAAATAGAGCGTAAACTGTGCCTGCGTGTTATACGCAGGGGGCTGTGGAAAGTTTTTTTCCTTAAACTTACCTCTTAAAGTTAGGGTGCGTGTTACACACCTGTGCGTGTTATATGCCTATAAATACGGTAGCTTTTATGTTGTAGAAATCTGAACATGAAGGTGGCTGTGTAGTTTGGCAAAAAGATACTGGACAGGGTTGACACTCCACAAAATGCTGTGTGTTATCAACCTACAACGAGGCTTCAAAGCATCAACAGGTCATAGTTGATTTGAACCTTAGACGGTTTACCAAGAACCGGACAAGATTCAAACAATGTATGGGCAGGCTGAACGTACCCAACTTGATTGGACTGCTTCCCCTGTGGGGAGAACATAATGGCTCAGCGGGAGGGATTCCACTGACTGTTTATGGGGTAATCAAAACGAGACTATGGCCAGCCTAAGTCCATTTTGTGTAGTTTAATGGGTATTTTGCTATCCTTACAGGGTAAAACACAAGGGAATATGTATGTATTGCCTTGACATACGCTTTACGCCTAGCAAACGTGGTGTTAAAAGCCTCTTCTGCTCTTCTCATGTGTCTATTCAACACACAGGGGAACGTTCTTATAGCAGTATGGAGCATAATTATTAACCTGATCGGTCTGCTGCTTCCTTTTTATTGTCCAATCAACTGCAGGCATGGCCTAGACCAGGGGTCCCCAATCTATTGCCCTCCAGTTGGTTCAGGAACTACAATTCCCATCATTCTTAGTCAAGTCCGAATCACAGTTTTACAATGCCTCATGGGACGTGTAGTTTCGCAACAGCTGGGAGGGCCGTAGTTCGGAGATACCTGTACTACATCAAATTGTGCATCTATTGCACTGGCGGTCCAGGAACTGGCTGTGCTTACTGTATGTCTGAAACCAACAAATGGCTGAACTGTATTATATTATAAATAATATAGTTGGGGGCGTGGCCAGCGCGGCATGTGAGCAGACGCGTCTTCACAGAGCTCCCGTGGTGATCCTTAATTGATCCGGTTTCCAGCACACTAAACTGCTAGTTTTTCCGCTGATCAGCCCTGGGAACGTTCCCTCAACACCCGGCCGACACTCTGCTGCCATCGGAGGGCATGATGACCCGAGGACAGAAGGGAGAGAGCTCAAAGCAGGATCCCCAATATGGCGCCGCTCCACCATCAGCGCAGAAGGCGCGAACGGGAGATAAGGCCAAGGAGGGGGTGAGTAAGCAGTCCAAACACCCTGAGAAGACCTCCGGAGAGCCCCCCCAAGGATATGCGGTATTATGCCCAGAAACTGGCTGGGAAATCGGACCTACCAGCGGTGCGGCCCCTGGGTGATGATGGCGCCACTAGGGACAGTGATATGGAGGAGGGGGAGGAAATGCTGGGGGCCGACGCCATGATGGCACAGAGTCAGAGCAGCCCAGACCTACAGGAGGAAGATGAGGACCCTGAGCTTGAGGGGGAGAGCAACCCACGCTGGCAGCCATACTGAAGGCTGTGAATAAATGTACAGCCTCTGTGAACTGTCTGAGAGCTCGCTTTGGGGGCCTAGAGGAGGAGGTCTGCCTAATCCAACAGGACATGCAAAAGATGAGAGAGAGAATCACCGCAGCTGAAAGCAGAATAAGTGACATAGAGGATAAATTACCCCCGCTGATCAGGGAGGCTCAATCTGCTGCGAGGATGGCCAGGGCAGTGGATATGAGGGCAGAAGATTTTGAGAACAGACTCAGACGCAATGATGTGCGCATAGTGGGGCTGCCGGAGAAGGTGGAGGGCCGGGACCCCACGCGGTTTGTGGAACAATGGATGGCGGATGTGTTCGGCAAAGATGCTTTTACCCCCCTATATGCGGTTGAGAGGGCTCATAGAGTACCGACCAGGCCTCTCCCACCTGGGAATCCTCCTCGCCCGATGCTAGCCCGGTTGCTGAACTACAGGGACAGAGAAATAATACTGAGGATGGCCAGGAAAAAGAGGAATATTCAGTTTAATGGCACCCGGGTCTCATTTTACCCTGACTTCTCCGCCAGAAGAGCCGGGCGTGCTTCACTGAAGTTAAAAAACGCCTGCAGAAACTACAAGCTCCATATGCAATGCTGTACCCGGCGAAACTCAGGATTATATTGCGGGGACAGGCCCATTTCTTTGAACATCCTGCTGAAGCCTCGGATTGGCTAGATGCTAATGCGGGCGCGCTGCGCCAGGCCCAGAGATCTCCTGAACGTGATGATTGAACCATTGGATGTAAACTAGTTGGGCTGTCTTGAGACTTCCTTGATCGAGGAACCTGCCGGAAACATACAATGATTCTTTCTACTAAATGTGAGTTCGGAAATGCGATTAATGATGCCACTCCACCCAGTGAAGTTGGCCAGTGACTGTACAGCCACATCTGATGGCCCAGTTGAAGGTTTGTGGGATCGGTTGTCCCAGTTGTGGAGGGACTGCCCGTTGGCTCCCCAGAGGTTGGTACGACGACAAGCCTCTATGCGAAAGGGCTCTGCGTGTCCTACCGAAGCACCGTTGTGCGATTACAGTTCCTGTTATGCGATGGACTCCCCCAGAGCGGATACTTCCTACTACTTGCGGAGTGGCTTCCCGAATTCCTTTTTTGCCCAGCGAACTGCTCTATCCCTACTTGCACCCCAATATGTTGTGACATTCACGGCCACTGGGAGGGAGGTGGGGTGGGTCGTGGGTGGTGGTTTTCCCCCTGATGGATGTGTGTTTGACCCCCCCTGATGGTAGCGGTTAAGATACTCTCCTGGAATGTCAGGGGGCTGCAAGACCCTCTTAAACGCACTATGGTTTCGACCTTACTGAGGGCCAGGCTGCCGGCCATATGTGCCCTACAAGAGACCCATCTCACTGTTGACTCACTGTCATGCTTGAAATACCGGTGGGTGGGTCAAAGTTACCACTCCACTCACACCTCATATTCTAGGGGTGCGAGTGTGCTGATACATTGCTCGATCAAATACGAGGAACTGAGCTCTGAGATTGATGCCGACGGTAGATATGTGTTTTTACTATGTAAGTTGTTTGCTTTCAAATGTATTCTTGCCTTTGTGTATATACCACCCCCGTATAACAACCAGGTACTGAGGGCATTGGTGGAGTTCCAGGTGCGGTTTCCAGAGGTGCCATTGTACGCCTTTGGGGACTTCAACTGCTGCACGGACCCTCAGTTGGACAGACACCCACAGGGGGGAGGGGGGAGGAAAGTGACCCGTTCTGCCCTGGGTAGATTCATGGAGGAAGTGGGGTGGGGAGACCCGTGGAGAGCCAGGAACCCGGGTGTGAAACAGTTTTCCTGCTTCTCCAAGAGTTACTCCTCTTTGTCTAGGATTGATCTGTGTCTCTGCTCACATGCGGCCGAGCGATATATTGGGGAATTGGTGTACGCTCCTAGGAGTGTGTCAGATCACTCTCCATTGGTGGCTTCCTTAGATGTGCGTCCCCCTCCTGCGGGGGCCAAGGCCCCGTGGAAGATGAACGCCTTTTGGCTGAATCTCTTCCCTTCGCATGAACACATAGAATCCTGCATTTCGGAGTTCTGGCGTATTCATGCTGTATCGGAGGACATAGCAGTGACCTGGGAGGCCTTTAAGGCAGTTCTCAGGGGCCTGTTTATTACAGAGATCCAAGCCATTAAAAGACAGACAAGTGCTCAGAGGGAGGATATAGAAGTGATGGCCGGGAAGTTGGAGGACGCCTTCATTGCTGACCCATCTGATACCAGTAGGGAGGCGTGGCTCTCGGCGCAGGACGCGCTGTACCGAGTCACATCCTCAGGGGCAGAGAAGAAGCGCTTCTTTCAGAAGGCGGCATTCTATGAGGAGGGTGAGCACACTGGTCGCATGCTGGCAACTATTGCCCGTTCTCAGCTGATGTCCCCTTTTATTAGGGCATTGTGCACCCGGGCCGGTGGGTTGACTAGTTCCCCAGACCACGTACTATCTGAACTTGTGAGTTTTTTTTCCTCTCTATACGAGTCCCGTCAAGCGTACTCGCTTGACTCCCTGGCTGAATACCTGGACCCGGTCCAGCTGCCAGTTTTGTCGGCCTCAAACAGAAAGATGCTTGACGCCCCCCCTCTCTCTGGGGGAACTGCAGGCGGCTACCAGTTTGTTCCCTAACTCGAAGGCCCCTGGGGATGACGGCCTCCCAGCGGAGGTGTACAAGCAATATGGGGAAACAATGCTCCCGCACCTCTTAAGGGTGTTTAATGAGGCAAAAAGGACCGATACGCTACCGCGATCTATGTCTAGAGCCAATATAGTGTTAATTCTCAAGCCAGATAAGGACCCTCTTGACCCAAGTTCATACAGGCCGATTTCATTACTACAAAATGATGTTAAGATCCTTGCCAAAGTTCTGGCGGTCAGACTAAATAGTGCCATCTCTACCATAATTCACTCCGACCAATCCGGATTCATGCCCCAAAAATCGACGGCAATAAACCTGTGGCGAATTTTTTTTGAATATCCAGTCCAAAAGCGGATAACATGGGAAACAGAGCTTTATTGTCCCTGGATGCCCATAAGGCATTTGATAGTGTCGAATGGGAGTTTCTATGGGCGGTGATGCGGAAATTCGGGTTTGGCGACAATTTCATTGCATGGGTACAGCTCTTATACTCATCCCCCATTGCGGCTATACGGGAGGGGGGGAAGGGTATCACACACCTTCTCCTTACACAGGGGTACACGGCAGGGGTGCCCTCTGTCCCCCCTCCTGTTCGCCCTAGCCATAGAGCCCTTAGCTGCAATAATCAGAGCAAGCCCCTCGATCCGGGGATTCCAATACGGTGATTTACATGAAAAGATCATGCTATATGCGGACGACACCATGCTTCTCCTAGGTGATACCTCGGCTTCGCTGTCGGAGGCCATGAGGGTCGTTCGGATCTTTGGAGAATACTCGGGGTTGGTTATTAACTGGACGAAATCCTCCCTCCTGTTACTAGATCGGGACCCCTCCCTATCCCCAGCGACTGTGCAAGACATTCCTGTCTCCAGGTCGTTTCGGTACCTTGGTGTTCAGGTTACTGCTTGCTTGCTGGAGTACGTTAGTCTTAATCTCACCCCCCTGATTAACAGATGCCGCGACCGGGTCAAGGTGTGGAGTAGGCTCAAGCTATCCCCTGTAGGTAGAGTAAACTTGATAAAGATGATCCTTATGCCACAGTTGCTATATGTCCTTCACAACTCCCCAATGGTCACCCCCCCTAAAGAAATTCAGGATTATCAATTCTGTCTTCCGTTCACTTATATGGCTTGCTAAGCCCCCTAGGGTTAGGCTTGAACAGCTCCAGCGACCGAAGGATGCTGGCGGGTTGGCGTTGCCCAATCCCTGGATCTACTATTTAGCCTCCCAAATGCAACATATTGCACGACTCGTGAGGCCCGAACGGGACCGGGAACTGAATTTGCGGGACTCCTCTGTCCAGCTGCTCAGCTTCACCACTGGGGGGGAGGTGGCGGAAGGTCTAGAGGCCCTACGGTACACTAAGTCTAACAAACTCTTCCCCACGTATCTACTGATGCAGAAGACATGGAACAAGGTTAGAATGCTACAGGGGGTGACGGGATTCACTAAGTACAGCCCTATTTGGGACAATCGGTATTACAGAGAACTGGCTAAAATACCTTATGGCTCTAAGTGGAAACGATATGGCATTACCCTTATGACCCATGTGATTAGGGATGGTAGGCTTAGGCCATTCCAGGAGCTTAGTGCAGACTTTGCCGGTCTCTATGCACTTTTATTACCTTCAACTTAAGCATGCAGTGGACGCTCAGGGAGAAGCAGATATCTGGTCCCTGGACCCAGCGTCTGTCTTCAACTATTTATTTGGAGTCGACACGTACAAGGGCTTTATATCAAGTTGCTACTCTATGCTTCTGAATCTCTTCCTACCGGATGCCCCTTTGAGGGCAATGGCCCGGTGGGAACAAGATGTGGGAGCATTTGAGGAGGGACAGTGGGAGGAGGCGATGCAGGCAGTTCCTGTGTGCTCCTTGAACGTAGCACACAGACTGTCGCAACTTTACATTCTTCTGAGAGTACACTACACACCAGCTAGACTGGCACAAATGGGGCTGGGGGTTGACCCCATCTGCGTTAGGTGCTGCAGAGATCATGGTGATCTTATTCACCTACTATGGAGATGCCCGAAACTGCATCTCTACTGGATGAAGGTCATTGATACCCTTAACGGGGCTTTTCAGGTACAGATACCGCTAGATCCCAAGATCTGCCTGCTGGGAATATGCGACACCTTGACGGTGGAGAATGGTTCTGGGCAGGCGATCTGTAGAGCCCTATTTCAGGCCCGCCTGATGATACTAAGGCACTGGAAGGACACCGTGCCCCCCCACTGTGCACGAATGGATCAGACAGATGGGGGTCACATTACGGCTGGAAAAAGTAATATTTCAACATAGAGGCACTGACTAAATTTGAAAAAGTATGGGCCCCTTGGCTTGATGTCCCGGGTCTGGCCCCGATTGATTTGGTGTATGATCGGCTATTCTAGGGTCGTGGGGTGGGAGTGGGCCCCTGGGCTATAACACTATACAGAATGCTGACTGTGTGGGGTATCACATCTAGGCGTAGGGGGGTGGAGGCTTGTGCTTGAGTTACTGTATGTGAGATGCCAGGGGGGTGAGTTGGGGACACACATATGTATGTAAAGTTTTACCATGTCTTTTTCTTATTTTTCTGATTTTGGGTGTGCTGCGCCACACTCTCCTGACGATATATGTCTGCTCTGGAGCTCATCGCTTGTATTGTTATTTTTGTTCAATAAAAACCTTTGTTTGAGAAAAAAAAAAAAAAAATAATATAGTTGTGACCTGAATATTAAAGGGGTTGTAAAGGAAACATTTTTTTCCCCATAATAAGCATCCTTTACATGCAGACATTCCTCTTTTCACTTCCTTATTGTTTGTTTTTGCTCAGGAGTTGCTCTATTTCTTCTCTGTTCTGTTCAATTCCTGCTTGTCTGATTGTTACTCACCACTGTGAAGGGAGGCTTTACTGCGGTGGTCAGTGACGTGCTCGTCCCCTCCTGGGAACTACATCTGTGCGGCAGGATGCTCTCAACGTGTTAGAAACTTCAAGGAGGTGTCAATTACTGGGCGTGCCGCAATGCATACTGTAAATTTAGATCTTACACGAACGAGCGCTGCAAACCAGGAAGTGAATGAGAGAACAGAAACTAGAACGCCGGAGGTGATATAGATGAAGGAATTTAATAGGCATTTACTTGTTTTTTAACAGAATCATTACACTATTCTGTCTACCTTGCAGACATTAATTTTAGGCAAAAGATGTTTTCCTTTACAACTCCTTTAAGCTTCTAAAATCATGACATTTCCCTATCCTGGCAGATGCAACTATCTGTACGATCCTTCATGTAGAGAACTAGTACTCTAATATTGCTCAATATACCCCATTATATTATACAATCCCTTCAGGGCGTTAATAGCAACACGCCTCACCGAGAGCCATCAATGGATGACACCCTTATCATTCGTAGATATCTGCAACTGGAATGTCTTGGGTGTTGTGCTGGGACATGAACCGACACAAAATTTTCACCTCTAGTAATTAGTGTGATCATTATGACCTACCTACGCTCCACAAGGCTCATCAGTCACAGACACATAAATGATGTTTTTCTTATAACGAGGAAAAACTGGTTCAGATTTACCAGTTTACAAAATACAATTAAAGTTTCATGTCAAACACCTGGGAAGCTCCATGTTTGCAATGCACCGTTTACTTATCGACCCAAAGCCATTGGCTGCGAGTGCTGATCGGATGCCGATCGGCAGCTGTTTTTCCAGCATGCCTGTTCGACAGAAGCCAAGACTTCTGACGAACAGGCTGCTGTACACAAATGGATGTTGAACTGGCCAATATTCAGCCCTTGTATACCAGGCTTAAAAGGAGAAGTCAAGTCACATCTCATTTGGCTGTACTTCTATGGATCACAGGAGTGCAATTCGTTTTGCACTCCTGGAGACCCATTTACAGCAGAGAGGATACTGAAGTCCTCTCTGCTGACGTCACGGATATCCGTGCAGGCACCGCGTCATTCCGACAATGGGATTCTGGATCCCGCCAGGATCTCAACCCGCTCAGCCTGCCTATGAGAGATCGAGTCGGCCGCCCCGTCCCTCAGCAGCTCATCACTCCAATGAGCAAGGAGGAAGAAGAGCTGAGAGCTGTGACTAACAGTCTACAGCTCTCTGCTCGGGGAACTGTCAGAACAGTAAAAAAGTGTAGCGCTAAAACGTGAAAAGGATTTTGTTCACTTTAGCGCTACATTTTAACGCTACACTTTTTTACGAATTCCTATTGCATTTTGATCTACTTTGCCTGTGTCAGCTGCTTCACTTTGTTATTTTAGAAGATCGCGGTATTTTTTTCTATATATTTTTTAAACTGTCAGAACTGAGCAATCGGCGATGTTGGACCACCAGGTTCTCAGTGTAAAGGGGCCGGGGGACAGATGCAGCATCGGACCGATACTGCATCCACCAAGGTAAGTATGATTCTAAAAAAATAAATAAAATGTAATTAAAATTCATACTTTTCCTTTTAAAGTGACATTAAAGCGGAAGTTCACCCTAAAACTATTCTGTCTCATCCCATCCAGCATACTGGCATTAGCGCCAGTATGCATTTTTTTTCATTTTTTTTTTTTTAATCGCTCTACTTACTGTTTAATGAATAATTTTATTTTCTCTCCACCGCAGGTGAATGGCGCGGCTATGTCGCGTCATGCCTTCCGAAAGTGGCCGATTTAGGACTCAGCTCTTTCCGGCGCTATACGGCGCCTGCACACAGACCTAGGAGCTGACTGCGCAGGTGCCGCATATAGCCGAGTCCAGTAAGTAGAGCGATTAAAAAAAAAAAAATGAAAAAAAAACGCATACTGGCGCTAATGCCAGTATGCTGGATGGAATGGGACAGAGTAGTTTTAGAGTGAACCTCCACTTTAAAGCCTCATTGTTTGCACAAAGCAGCCCAGAGGCTCTTCTCAAGTCCCCCTTTAGCACTCCTGGCTCCTCCCTCCTGCCGAGCACCCAGGCTGAGCCGCTGCTCTATCTGTCCATTTGGTTCCGCCCCCTCTGTCTGATTGACAGCAAGAGGAGACATTGGTCTTTGGCAGCAGCGGGAGCCAATCAGGAGCGCGAGTCCCCAGAGATGCAAGGCTCTCCTGGACATCGCTGGATTGAGATGAGGCTCAGGTAAGTATTTGGGGAGAAGGGGAGGGGCTGGGAGAGCTGCTGCACGCAGAAGGTTTTTTACCTTCATGCATAGAATGTATGAAGGTAAAAACCTTGTGCCTTTACAACCACTTTAATATCAATGCCAGCAATAAGCCATACCCTAAGATTTATCAGTCAGGTTTTACCGATAACTGATGGGTTTATGCCAACCTGGACATTAGTCCATGCCCACTCTACAGCCAAGACTCGGAATCCAAAAGCTCTGCAGAGATTGCTTTGAAGATTATCATTGATACTTGTAGGTTCCGCAACATGCCTGCAATTCAGCATTATTAGCTTAGACAGTTCTTAGGGCTTAAAGGATCACTAAAGGAAAAAAATTTTTTTGCTGAAATGACTGTTTACAGGGTATAGAGACATAAAAGTTAACAGATTCCTTTTAAAAATGATTAAAAATAGATAAAAATCAATCATAATATGCCTCTAGTTTCACTTTCGCTTTTAAACTGGTTTTGTGTTTATGTGAAGTAGAGAGAGAGACAGAACAAAAACAAACAAATCCAGGGCAGTGTTTTGTTTTTAAAATGAATCTGATTGGTTCTGAGGAGTTTTAGACACACAGCTTGGACCACAGTGAAAAGCTGCCATGAGATTTTTCATAAGGAGCCAGACAAGTGTGGAGATCAGAGCAGAATTACAGTAACTTCAAAGCAAAAAAACGAACAATGAGAACATGAAAACAGCACTACATTAAGGTAAAGGAAGCTATTTAGCTAAAAAAAAAAAATTCCTTTAGTGATCCTTTAAAAGACTCACTTCAATCTAAATTATTCCCTGGCACTGGAGATGATAAATCTGGTGTCTTGATTTGTATATAGTACACAAGGAAAAGTTTTATTAAGTCAAATCCTGAATAACTGGTTTGGAGTGACAGCAGTGAACTTCTTGTTAAACAATTCTTCCTGCCAGGGCTCAGCAAATTTCTTCTAGCTGGCTTCAAAGCTAGGAACCGAGTAATAGTCAGGTCATAGTTCCCGGTCGTAGTGATTTCCAGTCTATGATTGCAGAGGTAATCACTCCTTAGCTCTAGTGCTAAAGGCTGTTCACACCTATGAGTTCCAAGTGTACATCCAGGAGCAGGGCCGTGTTTGCCCACATGGGATGCATTGAGGAAAACTGAACAAATAGTGCTTGACCCATAGGGTTATCTCACTGCTATTGCCATCTATAGTATTGATGTAAATGTGGTTCTTGGGCAGACAGCTTCTACACTCCACGATCTCCTTGGCATGTAATGTAACAAAAAATTTAATTGAAGCGCTACACAACTGCTATGAGGTCTGGACACAAAATGTATCAAAATAAAAGTCAGGGGGACTTTCCAAAAAGTATCCAACACGTTTTGGGGATCCGAAATGCGTTGGGTATTTTTTGGATTGTCTCCTTGACTTTTAAGCTTCATTTCCACTGGCGTTTTTACAGCCACTTTTCTGAGCGTTTTTTACAGCTTAAAAACGCCTGTCCATGTTATTCTATGGCATCATGCCCACATAGGCGTTTTTAAACTGCAAATGGCATAGGCGTTTTTGAGCTGAAAAAAAAAAAACGCAGGACCAGGGCATTCTGAAGCTCCAGCAATGGAGCAGTAAAAACGCAAGGCATTAAAAAACGCTCAATTTTTATTTTCTAAAATAAACATCGACAGGTGTTTTTAACCGCTTCAATACTAGGCTTTTATACCACCTCCATACCGGGCCTATTCTGACACTTCTCTCCTACATGTAATAATCATCATTCTTTTGCTAGAAAATTACACAGTACCCCCAAACATTATATATGTTTTTTTTAGCAGACACCCTAGGGAATAAAATGACGGTCATTCCAAAGTTTTATCTTGCACGGTATTTACGCAATTATTTTTCAAACGCTTTTTTTTGTAAAAAAAATTGTTTTATGAATTAAAAAAATAACAAAACACTAAAGTTAGCCCAATTTTTTTGTATTATGTGAAAGATTATGTTACACCGAGTAAATAGAGACCCAACATGTCACGCTTTAATTATGCGCACACTCATGGAATGGCGCCAAACTTCGGTACTTAAAAATCTCCATAGGCAACGCTTTATTTATTTATTTATTTATTTTTTACAGGTTACAGTTTAGATTTACAGAGGAGATCTAGTGCTAGATTAGTTGCTGGCACTCTAACGCACGCGGCGATACCTCACATGTGTGGTTTAAACGCCGACATATGTCGGCGGGACTTGCGTGTGCGTTCGCTTCTGCACGCGAGCTATCGGGGACAGGGGCGTTTTCATTTTTTTTTTATCTTTTATTATTTTTTTTTTACTTATATTTTATTTATTTTTACACTTTTTTTCAATTTTTTTTTTTTTTCCACTTTTATTCCTATTACAAGGAATGTAAACATCCCTTGTAATAGGAAATGTGTGTGACAGGTCCTCTTTATGGAGAGATGTGGGGTCAATAAGACAAGAAAAAATTCACGATCTCATGAATGGTGACTTACAGCCGCAATCGCGGCTTTGTTTACATACGGGGACCCGGGCGTGACGTCATCAGATCGCGCCCGGGTCCTCCGACGGTCATAGAGATGACTGGTGACCATCTGGTCACCAGTCATCTCTATGCTTCCTGCCGCCGCCGACGATTCGTTCTCCGGGCCCCCGAAGGTACAGGTAAGCCCGGAGAAGCACCGGATGGCGGCGGGAGGGGGGGGATGTCCCCTCCCGCGGCCTGTAAGAACGATCAAGCGGCGGAACCGCCGCTATGATCGTTCTTACTTTGTGCAGAATCGCCGGCTGAAGAAGAGGATATCTGGATGATGCCTCTGGCTGCAGGCATCATCCAGATATTCGCCTGCAATACCCAGGCCGTCAATTGATGGCCACTTAGGATGGTAAATCCCATCCCAGGCCGTCAATTGTCTATGGCTGGGTATTGAAGTGGTTAAGCTGTAAAAAACGCTCAGAAAAGTGGCTGTAAAAACGCCAGTGGAAATGAGCCCTTACTGGAATAAAGTTGTATTTGGACCTCTTCGTAGTGACGTGCACTTCAATTAATATTTTTGTTAAAAAGGAGCTCAAAGGAGCCATACAAAAAAAATATTAAAAGCCAGCATCTACAAATACTGCAGCTGCTGACTTTTAATATTAGGACACTTACCTGTCCAGGAGTCCAGCGCCGTCAGTAGCAGAAGACGAGCAATCGCTTGTCACTCTGCTGCCCCCAGGGCCGCCGTTAGAAATACGGGGCCCCGTACAGCCAAACTCATCGTGCCCCCCTTGCAAAACTTTCCAAACAAAAATTCCCCCTCCTAGCACAACCCCCTCTAAATTACCCCCTGCCTCCCCCGAAAACTTGCCTCCCCCCGAAAACTCTTCTCTCAGCACATATCCACTTCCCCAAATCCCTATTACATTTGCCAATGCCGAAGGGAGAGGGAGAGAAACCAGCTTTGAGTTGCTGGGTAAGAGACGCTGTCATTCTTCATTCTGTGCACCACCAATCCTCCAGCTGTCCAGGCCCCCTTGTGTGTCCGGGCCCCCATGTGTGCCCAGGCCCCCTACAGGAGGGCTGGTGGGCCCATTACAGGAGGGCTGGTGGTCCCCCTACAGGAGGGCTGGTGGCCCCCCCCCTATCAGCGGCTTTGGCTGCCCCCACCGCCATCCTCGGTGAGGGAACCAGGAAGTGAAGCATTGTAGCTTCCCTCCGGCGCATGTGCGAGTCGCGCTACGCCATGCTCACTGGTCCCCCCTGTGTTCTGGGAGACGAGACTGTGTGGCCAAAAGTGGGTGGGTGGGGGTTCCGATGAGCGGAAGTTCCACTTTAGGGAGGAGCTCTGCTTTAATTTACGCTGCTCCCAAATGTATGCTTGCGTGCACCTGTGTGAATGAGGCCTTAATGCACAATAAAGTAGGCACACAGTTTAGCAATTGTTATGAATGATTCTAGTTCAACTCTACGCAAAGTGTGTTGGCTGAAAAATTCATGACCCGTTTGAGGAGTTGAAGCAGAACTTCAGTAATATTTTCAATTTTCCATCTATTAAATCTTCTGCCCTTATTGTTTTAACTTTAGATGGTAAAAAAAATAAACAAAAAATAAAACAAATAAGCCAGCAAATCCATTATACAACCCACTTACTATTTCTTGTCTGGTCATACATATACACACACTTTTTTTTTCCACAAGAAGAAGATTTCTATAACAATTTATTAATATTTATTTTTACTTTGTATTCCAAAATTATTTTTTTCTATTTTAACATGTGACCAGCAACAGAAAACTAGAAGTTCCTCCTACTTATGTTTCCTTGCAGACAGGCTGGGAAACATATGGGTCATGTAACAGCTGTGTATGGATTAAGAAAAAGTACTTGGGTGTTTTTTTTTATTATTATTAAAATAATTACAGTGCCATCCACATACAGAAATAGAAGTGACAATGTAAATTTAAGTGTGTGTTTAGTATCACTTTAACTGACCTCTAAATTCTGCAAAAAGTTTGTCCAGCTCTGACAATGTTTTGTTGATTTAATGGAGCTCATGCCATAATAAAATGATTTGCCTATTGTTCGGTGGACTTCTAGATAAAAACAAGGTCTAAGCTATTGTTCTGAAATGCAATTAACCATGAAATTCATTTATTGTAAGCTCCTTGTTTCTGTAAACAGTTGCAGGTGGAATTCTCAGTATTGCCGAGTATTAGGCCTCATTCGTCCGCCAGCTCAGCCGGAGATCTGTCCGCAGATCTACGCTGAGCCGACGGATGACAAGCTCCTCTCTGCTCACTGAGCGGGGAGGAGCTTGTCGAGCCCTGCTGTCCTCTATGGAGCTATCTCATGTCCGTTTTTATCAGATCTTACCCCATCCGAAATGATGGATGGGGACGTGTGCCCCATACATCTGTTTTTAGCGGATCGGATCAGGTCGGATGTCAGCAGACATGTCTCCGCTGACATCCGACGCTCTATAGACATGCATGGAGCGCCCGTTCAGGTTCGCTTGAAAAACTGACAGGCGGACCTGAACGGATCCATGTGTGAATGAGGCCTTAAAGTGATACTAAAGTCTCCGTTTTTTTTTTTTAAATAACAAACATGTTATACTTGCCTGCTCTGTATGGTGGTTTTGCACAGAGCAGCCCCGATCCGCCTCTTCTCTGGTCCTCCCTCCTGCTGAATGCCCCCACAGCAAGCGGATTGCTATGGGGGCACCCGAGCTGAGCCACTGCTCTGTGAGTCCATTCAACACAAAGCTGCGGTTCTGCCCTGCACCCTCATTGGCTCACTGACTTTGATTAACAGAAGCTGGAGCCAACGGCCCCGCACTGACGCATCAGCCAATGTGGAGGGAAATTCCTGGGCAGCCGCCGGCACAGTCATTTAAGGTTCCTTAGAGTTTCTCTCAAACCAGTCTATGGGGACTACTAGCAAGTCTCTTTTCCCAGATAGGTTTGCAGGTGAAATCATTTGAGTACTTTTTTTAAACTGTACAAGTGTATGAAACTCTGGAAATGCGATCTGTTCGTTGTCCCTTAGTACATTTTAGAAACACTGTACCGAAATAATTGTACCCTGAAGAAAAAAAAAAAGACTCAGACCTCCAGAAACATCGAGCGTAATGTACTAACTGACAAAAATACTGAGCTTTAGGAAGAACAGGTTTATAGGTAGCAAAATTATTATTTTTCCCCTATTTTGTTAAAGGGGTTGGAAAGGTTCATGTTTTTTCATCTTAAAGCGGATCTCCACCCTAAAGTGAAGATCCGCTGATCGGAACCCTCCCCCCTCCGGTGTCACAATTGACACCTTTCAGGGGGGAGGGGGGTGCAGATACCCGTCTAAAGACGGGTATCTGCAACCACTTCCGGCCCGCAGTCTCGGGCAAAAGACGGGTTTTTTGGCGACATCCCGTCGCCCCCCTGTTGTGTGCTGGGAACTCTCAGCTCCCAGCACACAGCGGGAGCCAATCGCCGGGCGCAGCGCGACTCGCGCATGCGCCGTAGGGAACCGGGCAGTGAAGCCGCAGCGCTTCACTTCCTGGTTCCCTCACCGAGGATGGAGGGGGGAGCAGCAGGGTGACGAGCGATCGCTCGTCCTCTGCTGCGGACGGCGCTGGACTCCAGGACAGGTAAGTGTTCTAATATTAAAAGTCAGCAGCTGCAGTATTTGTATCTGCTGGCTTTTAATATTTATTTTTTGAGTGCACATCCGCTTTAATGCGTCGTATGCATCAAGGTGAAAAAAACAGCTGATGCTTACTGCCCCCCCAGTTTACTGACCTGAGCCCTCAAAAGTCCCGCGTGGAGAACGCGCTCGATTACGGCCCAGTCTTCTCGGCTCTTTATTGGATAGATTGATAGCAGCGCAGCCATTGGCTCGTGCTGCTGTCAATCAAACCCAATGACATGGGCGCTGGGGTCGGGGCCAAGTCCGGCATTTGTGTCTAAGGATGCAATGGGAGCGCGTGCTTGCAAGGTAACCCCCTTGGGAAAGCATTTGCCAGGGGGGTTAGCTGATGCAGGGAGGAGCCAAGACAGCCGTTGAGGGACTCCAGAACATGAAGATCGGGGCCACTCTGTGCAAAACGAGCGGCACAGCGGAGGTAAATATGACAGGTTTGTTATTTATTTATTTTTTAATCGAACCTTTGATAGCCCTTTAAAGTTTCTGTATTGTCATCCTGCTTGGGGGGGGGGGGGGGGGGGAGTTGCCATAACTTGAACATTTTATAAAAAATATCTTTAAAAAAAAAAAAAAGTTTAAACAGAAATCTAAATTCTAATTTGAAGAGGTATTTTCAAGCTTTTTGTTATCTATAAATAAACCATTTTCGGGAGGATGAAGGAGTTGATAAACATGGATAAGAAAATGAGGAGAAATGTATAATATGTACCCCCTTTCCTTATGCTGCTGCTGGGAAAGAATCTGGATGCATTGCTTGAAAGCAGAAAAGTAAGGGTCTGGAGGAGGACCAGAGGAGGGCTGGAGCTCCCCTGCAGCTGCGGGAGAGGTGCAAAGGGCCACATGAAATAGCCTGGAGGGCCAGATACGGCCTGCGGGCAGGCCCTTCGATCCCTCCTGTATTGTGAATGTACAGTCTTCCCTGATGTAAAGAGCTGCGCAAACTGTTGGTGCTATTATAAATCCTGTATGATAATAATAAAAAAGGGATTTTTAAATACAGCTTACCTGTAAAATCCTTTTCTTGGAGTACATCACGGGACACAGAGCGGCATATTCATTACTATATGGGTTATATGGAGTACCTTCAGGTGTGGACACTGGCAATCTCAAACAGGAAGTCCCCTCCCTATATAACCCCCTCCCCTAGAGGGAGTCCCTCAGTTTTGTAGCAAGCAGTATGCCTCCCAAAATGGTCACCCAAAAGAGGGGTGGGAGCTCTGTGTCCCGTGATGTACTCCAAGAAAAGGATTTTACAGGTAAGCTGTATTTAAAAATCCCTTTTTCTTTCTCGTACATCACGGGACACAGAGCGGCATATTCATTACTATGTGGGATGTCCGAAAGCAATGCTTTAATGAGGGGAGGGAGACATCTTCCAAAGAAGGATTCAATTTAGAGATAAACTCAAATCATAATAATAATTCCAACTTAGTCAAGAAAAAACTTTTTTTTTTTTTTTTTTATAACCAAGGGCGTTTCTGATCCCGAGGATTTCAAACTGCAGCCTGTAGTACTGCCTGACCAAAGGCAGAATCCGCATTTCTTCTCACGTCTAGTTGATAAAACCTTGTAAACGTGTGGACTGATGACCACGTTGCTGCCTTGCATATCTGAGCCATAGAGATCTGATGGTGTGCTGCCCAAGAGGCGCCCATGGCCCTGGTAGAATGGGCCTTTACCGACAACGGAGGAGGCAACCTCTTCAATCCGTAGGCTTGAATGATTAACTGTCTAATCCATCTCGAGATGGTGGATTTTGCAGCTGCCTGCCCCTTCTTGGGGCCATCTGGTAGAACGAATAACACATCTGTTTTCCGGATCTTTTCTGTAGCTTTAAGATAGGCCTTCATGGCCCGGACAATATCCAAGGTATGCAGCAACCCCTCCTTTCTGGATGTAGGTTTTGGAAAGAAGGATGGTAGTACCAAATCCTGGTTTAAGTGAAATTTGGATATAACCTTTGGTAGAAAGGAAGGATGGGGTCGTAGAACTGCCCTGTCCTTATGCAGAACGAGATATGGTTCCTTACACGATAAGGCTGCTAATTCTGACACTCTCCTGGCCGAACTATGGCGACCAAGAAAACCAACTTTCTTGTCAGTAAGAGTAAAGGAATCTCAGCCAATGGCTCAAAAGGCTGTTTCTGTAGAGTGGACAGGACAAGATTTAAGTCCCAAGGACAAATTGGTGACTTGACCGGAGGATTAATACGCAAGACCCCCTGTAAGAAGGTCTTTACCAGCGAGTGGGTGGCCAGCGGCCTCTGAAACCACACTGACAGAGCTGAGATCTGTCCCTTGATTGTGCTTAGTGCCAGGCCTTTATCCACTCCTAGCTGGAGAAAACTTAACACCCTATCAATAGTATATTTGCGGGAATTCCATCTTTTGGATTCACACCAGCCTATGTAGTTCCTCCACACCCTGTAATAAATCACCCTGGAGACCGGCTTTCTAGCCCTAATCAGGGTAGGGATTACCTGCCTAGACAGACCCCTACCCCTGAGAATCAGGGATTCAGCCTCCAGGCCGTCAAATTTAGACGCTGTAATGTAGGGTGGAGGATCGGGCCTTGTGAGAGTAGGTCTGGTTGTAGAGGAAGAGTCCAAGGGTCTCCCACTGCCATCTTCAGGACTAGTGAGTACCAAGTCCTCCGGGGCCAAGCCGGAGCTACTAGAATGACTGGCTTGTTCTCCACTCTGATCTTGCGCAACAGGCGCGGGAGTAACTGTAGTGGAGGGAATGCATATAGAAGTTTGAATTGATGCCAAGGGCAAACCAACGCATCGGTTCCGCAGGCCATAGGATCCCTCGCTCGAGACACGAACCTGTCTAGTTTCTTGTTGAACCTGGATGCCATTATATCTACGTCCGGCATTCCCCACCTCTGGCAGATTGTCTGAAAGACCTGGGGATGCAGAGACCATTTCCCTGGCAACAGACTCTGGCGACTTAAGAAGTCTGCCTGCAGATTGTCCACTCCGGGAATGAATATCGCTGAAATGCAGGGTACATGAACCTCTGCCCATTGAAAAATCAAGTTTACCTCCCTCTGAGCGGCCTGGCTTCTGGTTCCCCCTTGGTGGTTTATGTATGCCACTGCCGTGGCATTGTCTGACTGGATTCTCACCGGGAACCCCTTTAATCTGGAGGTCCATGCCAGAAGGGCTAGGCGAGCAGCTCTGATTTCCAAGATATTGATGGGGAGCTGCCTCTCTACTTTCACCCAAGTTCCCTGGCGGGAGAACCCCTCGAAGACCGCCCCCCAGCCTGCCAGGCTGGCGTCTGTGGTAACTACCTACCAGACAACAGGGCTGAAGGATTTTCCCTTTAGAAGGTTCTGAGGGTTCAACCACCAGGCCAGGCTTTGTCGGACCCTTGATGATAGCGTCAAAGGGGACTCTAAGGCATGTGCCCTCTTGCCCCAGGCTGCTAGAATGGCTGCCTGTAGGACGCGAGTGTGGATCTGAGCGTACGGTACTGCCTCGAACGTGGCCACTAGCTTGCCTAGTAATCGCATACACAGGCGAATAGTTGGTTTTTTCTTGTTTAGAACCAACTGAACCAACCCCTTGATAGCCTCGATCTTTACAAGGGGCAGGAACACCTTTTGATGTTCTGTGTCTAACCTCATGCCGAGGTATTCCAACTGCTTTGTAGGCTGGAACGCTGACTTTCCCCGGTTTAGGACCCAGCCGAATTCTTCGAGGTACCGAACCGTGAGGTTTACTGCCTTTTGCAGACCCGGCCGTGAGTGATCTATGATTAAAAGGTCGTCCAAGTATGCTAGGACTGTGACCCCCTGGATCCTTAAGTTGGCCAGAACTGGGGCTAGGATCTTCGTGAATACCCGGGGGGCCGTGGCCAGCCCGAAGGGGAGCGCCCTGAATTGGAAGTGTCGCTGCCCCACCGCGAAGCGTAAAAATCTTTGATGCGACTGAAAGATTGGTACATGAAGGTAAGCATCCTTTATGTCTATGGAGGCCAGAAAATCGTCCTTCTGAAGCGCGGCGGCTGCTGACCGGATGGATTCCATCCGGAAGGAACGAACCCTTAGGAAACCGTTTAACCTCTTTAGGTCCAAAATTGGCCTGACATCGCCGTTGGGTTTTGGTATAACAAAGAGATTGGAATAGAAACCTAGGCCTTGCTCTTGGGCTGGCACCTCTATAATTACGTTCTGGCAAAGCAGGTGATCCAAAGCTGCCAGCATTGAGGCCTTCCTTGCTGGATCCCTTGGTAGCCTTGATTCTTGAAAATAAGGCGGAGGATACCTTAGAAACTCCAGTCTGTAACCTGTGGTTACAGATGCCCGGACCCATTTGTCGGGGATCTTGGCTTCCCAAACTTCTGAGAAGAAACGAAGCCTTCCCCCCACCCGTGAGAGTGGGGGCGCCCCTTCATAAGGCAGACTTAGGGGCTGTCTTTGACGGCTTGCGATACCACGGCCTCTTACCCCCAGGGGTCTGTCCCTGCGATCTACTGTAAACGTTGGATCGTGCAGGCGGCCGTCGATACTGCCTGGAATTTGAGGGCCCTGAGACAGGAAAGAGCTGCCTTTTAAATGTAGGAGCCCGGAATGTCTTTTTTACCGGTAAAAGGGTACTCTTGCCATTTGAAATAGTCTGAATATATTTATCCAGATCCTCTCCGAAGAGTCGTCCTCCATGGAAGGGAAAACCTGCCAGAAGCTTTTTGCATGGGGGCTCCGCCGCCCAGTTCTTCAACCATAAGAGCCTTCTCATGTGCACCAAAAATAGTGATAAACGAGAGGCCTGCTGGATGGAATCTTTTATAGCATCTACCGCAAAACACAGAGCTCTGGGAATGTCAGAAAACTCTTCTGCTTGTTGGGTAGGCATGTCCTTTAACATTTCCTTTGTCTGGTCTTTTAATGCCTGACAAACTCCAATTGCAGCCACTGCTGGCTGCACCACTGCTCCTGCCGTAGCAAAGGATGCTTTTAAAAGTGTCTCTAACCGTTTATCAACCGGATCTTTAAACATATGTATGTTTTCCACCGGGCAAGTTAGTGATTTATTCACACATGAGATGGCTGCATCCACTACTGGGAGCCTCCACCTCTTGGAGAATTTTTCCTCCATGGGGTAAATGACCGCAAATCTTTTCGGTGGCAGAAAAATCCTGTCCGGCCGTACCCAATCCCGAAAGATCAATTCCTCCAAGAGAGGATGGACCGGAAAAACTGCGTTGCTTAACGGAGCTTTCAAAGAGCCCAGAGAGGATACCGGAGGAACCTGAGGTTCTGGTAATGGCAAACTAAATGCCGAGCGGACCATGTCCGTCAAAGACTGTACCCACAACCTTTCTGTCTGGGAGTCTGAAAATGGTTCCTCAGAGGCAGACCCCTCCATCCCTGAACCCTCTTGGTTCAGGTCTAGTTGATCCTCCTGTGATTCCAATTCCTCCAGAGAGAGAATCTCAGCATCTGAGGATACACCTCTTGGTGATGGGGATCTAACCCGTTTTTTACCAGGAATAGCTCTAGCGATCAATGCTGCTATTCTCTCTTCTAGCCCCCCTAGGGATACGGCTAGCATCTCCTCTGTGATAAACACAGGGCTGGGCTGATCTGGGCCAGCCTCCGCACCAGATCCCCCTAATGGCTCATCCAAGGCGCCTTTTATGTTAATAAGTTGCGGGGAAAGTATCGGCATATCATCAGAATCAGAAAGGGAACCCTTTTGTTTTTTGGTCTTTTTTTTTTTTTGTACCCTTTGACCCCGAACCCTTGGAAGCCATAATACAAAATCGAGGGACTCCGCCCACACAACAGACTGTAGTGGCCAGGAGTACAAAACCAGTTTAGGGGACAATAGATCACTAATGCCCAAAACTGATGGGATCCCGTATGTATATATATTTTTTTTTTTTTTTAATATATATTATATATATTTTTAGACATACAGTGACCCCAAACTTAGTTGCCAGCCTCCAACCTGCTGCAAATAAGGGAATTTCTTGGCTTAACAAAAAGAGTCATTTGGAACAAAGTCCCGCATGTACTACCCCTCTTCCGCCACCGGGAGTCACTGTTCTGCCGCTCTGCGTCCTCTCCTTCTGAAAATCAGTCTCAGAATGAGCACCGATCATGCCTGCTGTCTATAACAGCAAAAAGGCGCGCCCCTGTATGACGCCGCAGGCACTAAACCCCCCCCGCCCTCCTGTCTGAACGGCGCGAAAAACGTCTATAAGACGTGCGCGCGCACGCGCGCGCGCGCGTATGCCGGAAACAGGAAGAACATGGAGGAGCCGCGCTGCTGGAGATCCAGGAACGCAGAACAGGCGGCAGATTCAAAACCCCCGGCCAGGTAAGACTCTCCAAAGACCCCTAGGGATCCTTACTAGTCCTAGGAAGAAAGCAGCAGGTTTAGCTAGCAACACATCTTTAGACAGGGGAACCTATTGATGGGGGAAAAGGGGTGTCATCCTGTCTCCCTTAGACATAGTGAGCACGGTTGCCCATGCAGAGCATACTTAGGCTATCCCCCCTTTAGGTTACCCCGGAGAGCCTGCTGTCGAACCAAGTCCCGCAGGCTCCCCCTTACCTGCTCCATGCTGCAGGATGTTTGCCCAGCAAACTGATCCAATCTTCTCCCATCTCCGTGGGTAACGTAGTAGACCTTCAGGCCCTGGGGTCCTATGAAGGTACCCACTGTCCTGGACCTATATAGCACCCTGGCAAACAGGAACTTATGGTTTTTACAAACTCCAAGTCCTGGCCCAGGGTCCAGCCCTCCAAAGAGGAGCATTATAGGCAAAACCCCACGGCTTGGGGCCCGGGTACTGTCCACTTTGGCACTGAGGCTCCTTGGACAGATCCGGTTAGCCCGCCCTTAATCCCAAGGATGTGGAGCAAAGCTATTCCGTGACCAACACCTAAGACACTGGCGAAAAAACTGAGGGACTCCCTCTAGGGGAGGGGGTTATATAGGGAGGGGACTTCCTGTTTGAGATTGCCAGTGTCCACACCTGAAGGTACTCCATATAACCCACATAGTAATGAATATGCCGCTCTGTGTCCCGTGATGTACGAGAAAGAAACATTATTTTGCTTCCACTGTGTGGACGAGACACCCAACAGGCAGGAAGCCTCACTCATCTTTCACTTGTCATGTCATGTCCGAGCTTCCAGAGTTTCAAAGAGGACAAATTGTTGTGTGCACTTAGGCCAGGCATGTCGAAAGTCAATTGCGGCCCCCATTCCAGTTTAATGTGGCCCCCCTGGTAATTTGGATATATACTGTATTTATCAGTGCTGCCTCGGAGAGGACAGGAAGAGGCGGAGAATGAGTGCTGTAAAACTACATACAGGAGAATCTCCCGTTTACTCTGCGGCATCTGTAATAGGAAGTCCCGTCTCCTGGGCCATCATTGGACAACTCCTGTCTATCATAGGAGGCGGGACATTGTATTAAAGAGGCTGCTGTATAAACAGGAGATTCTCCTGTATGTAATCTGTTGGCGCCTGTCCCGCCTCCCCTCCAAGGCTGCAGATGGGCATCGATCAAGCTGCATTCATGGCAATGGCAAGGCTGCATTCATGGCAATGGCAAGGCTGCATTCAAGGCAATGGCAAGGCTGCATTCAAGGCAATGGCAAGGCTGCATTCAAGGCAATGGCAAGGCTGCATTCAAGGCAATGGCAAGGCTGCATTCAAGGCAATGGCAAGGCTGCATTCAAGGCAATGGCAAGGCTGCATTCAAGGCAATGGCAAGGCTGCATTCAAGGCAATGGCAAGGCTGCATTCAAGGCAATGGCAAGGCAATGGCAAGGCTGCATTCATGGACAATGACCCTCATTTTGCTTCACAGTTCTTTATTTACATTTTTTTCCTGAAACTTCCCTCCTAACGTTAAGGTGCATGTTATACACCAATAAATACGGTATATCCAAATAATACGCCAGAGCTCATCTCTTCACCACACACAGCCACAAAGGCAAGAGAATTCTTGTTGGGCAGTGTATTAGTGCTCAGAGGAACACACTTAGACCAAATTTTAACGGTTCAAAGAATGTCAGCAAAATGTTCGGCCCTCATGCATGTTCACTTCATCAAATCTGGCCCTCTTTGAAAAAAAAAGTTTGGCCACCCCGACTTAGGCAATGCCTCTGACTGAAGTTGTTGATTTCTTTGCCATGTCGCGAGCTACAGTATCAAAGATTATCTTTTTTGGGAAAACGTTGTCTAATAAGCATAAGCGTAGTCGACATGGTCCGAAAGAGACAAAAAGGACAGTGTAAATGATTGGAACCTGGATTTTTGCATGAAGAGTGGCATCAGAGATCATTATCCACCTTCCAAGACTTCTATTTGTCAATTCCCAGGATAATTCAGGCCGTCTTGGATGCCAAAGGCGGTCCTACACTGCATAAAATAACGATTTTGTTCTTTTACCATACTTTCTTCCATAACCCCTGTATATTGGGCTATAGGTTCGCAAGAGGCTAAAGGTTGTTGATGGCTAAGAAAAAGGGTCAGACCTTGGTGTATAATCGCCAACATTTCCTTGAGCCTGATAAACGAATGCCCCATACACACGATCGGAAATTCGTGGATTTTTTTCTGACGGAATGTTGGCTCAAACTTGTGTTGCATACACACGGTCACACAAATCTTGTCTGAAAATCCAACCGGCAAAAAAGCGGCGACATACAAGAGGTACGACGAGCCGAGATCAATGAAGTTCAATAGGCAGTTCGGTTCTTCTGCTTGATTCTGAGCATGTTTTTTTTTGCACGTCAGATTTGCATACAAACGAGCAGAATTTCTGACATGAACTTTTTCCGAACCTGCTCTCAATCTATCGCAGGTGGAAATTCTGCCAGAAAATGTTGGATGGAGCATACACACAGTCGGAATATCCGACCAAAAGCTCACATCCAACTTTTTTTGCCAGAAATCCTATCGTGTGTACGGCACATTAGGGCAATATTTAAACACTGTCAAAAGATGGGTTTACCAAGACTTTCTCAATATCCATGTGCATGGAACTGGTTCTGCCAAACGGCGCCGATCCCTTAACTATGTAGGCACCATAACCAACCAAAACCTCCTCCACATCCTGCTACAAATCAAGGGGGGAACGAACATTTGCAGTCCAAGGACCACGGCTATAGAACGCTTTACCCACAAACATCCGCATGAAAGAAAACCATTGAGCCTTAAAAAAAAAAACGCAAGACTCGCCTCTTCTGAAGGATCAGGACGACACTGGATGGAAATAAGCGCCCTGAAGCGGTTTAGTTCGCATTTTCATCGCTATACAAGTTATTCACTCACTCGCCATCAATTGGGAGGTCAATCAGCACCTCTGGAGGAACGCTCAAGTCCAAGGGCCCTCTGTTTGAGAATGTTTGATCGGCTGTTATTTTAGGCCAAGTACAGAATATGTATGTACCAGTGGCGGTTCGTCCATAGAGGGCGCTGGAGCGCCGCCCCCTCTGGCTCTCACCGCCACTGAGTCTAATAACGTAGATTCAGGCATTGCACGAATCTATGTTATTATCGCCGCTGCCTCTGTTATTCAGATGGTCGGCGCTCATGTCCGGCCATCTGTAGAACGCCAGCTGGTTAGCTGTATGGAAATGTCAATCAGAGCCAACAGCTCTGATAGGCTTTCCCAGTACAGCCCTCGGGTCCCGGAAATCTTATTCTCGGAGCGCACAGACTGTACGCCCCTTGGATAAGATGACAGGCGTCTCAGCCAATCAGGTTGGCCGGTTCTGGCTACCGGTAACCGGATTGGCTGAGACGCCTGTCAGTCATCGAGGGCGGGAGAAGACATCGTGGGACGTGGATGCCTGACTCCAGTAAAGGTAAGTGCCGGGCGAGAGCAATTTACAGGGCACAGTGGGGACAATTGGCACAGCGGCAACCATTAAAGGGTACAGTGGTGACAATTGATGGCACAGTGGCTGGTTTAATGGCATGGCACCGTGGTGACAATTGATGGCACAGTGGCTGTTTTTTTTCCCTTTGCGCCCCCCCAAAATTTTTGAGCACCGGCCGCCACTGGTATGTACCAAGTCTGGAGTAATCTTTGTAGACTAGTGTTCCTGCCACATGCAAAGTTGCCAACACGGACAATCTGGGTGTAAATGGCGTTTTTCTAGAAAAGGGTCCCGCAGAACGCCCACACAGCGGGCACTGCAGTGTGCCTCACTGGAGAACTTCAAATTATCCACCATGATGGTATACATTTTTTTATTTATTTTTTCATAATTTAAAAAAGTAATGAGACTCTGTAAAATAAAATTTGACATCATTGGCTTGTTTTCATGATTCAATGTCATGAGATGCCAGAAAGTCTAACCACTAATCGGATGTTCACAATTTAATAGATATCCACTGAACTTCAATGGCAAGGTAATTGATCTCGAAAAAGAGAGGCGAAGAGGTCAGCACAATGCTTCATTCAGAAGGGAAATGATATTACAGGAGTGTAAGGGAAACTAAAATAGAGGACCCGAGGACAACCCGTTTTTATTTAAACAAATGTCTCATTTCATACAAGTCATTCTACTCTTCATTGCTACTTTTACTTCTATTGTGTTAGCTTGGCATTTTCCAACTTGCGTCCTTATTTTCAGTGACCTCTCTGCACCCGACGGGTATCAAGAGTGTCTTGCAGACCCTGCTAAAGGGGATAGATTGGCGATAGCCCATGACCCACCACTGAGACGCAAGGCCGGAAACAGGGCCGTCAACAACAGTGGGGGTGCGTCCATGAAGGGCACAAAAGCGCTGCCCCCCTCTCTCCTGCACCTGCCAATAGATTCATACAATGCATGAATCTATCTATCTATTGTCGCCGCTGCCATCCGGCCCCATTGTCAGGCGCCGGGCATCTGAATTACAACGGCGGGGGTGTTTTTGGAAGCGCCCGATTAGAGCTGTGGGCTCCAATAGGCATCCAAATTGGTATTCCGTGGGTGCAATGCTGTGCGTTCGCTGATTACTCGTTGTGTTAGGGAAGCAATGTATTTGTTTCCCTAACACTGACAGCAATCGATGGGGCACACTGGCGCCATTCGACGGGGCACACTGGCGCCATTCGACGGGGCACACTGGCGCCATTCGACGCGGCACACTGGCGCAAAAATTAAACGCGGCACACTGGCGCAAAAATTAAATGCGGCACACTGGCGCAAAAATTAAATGCGGCACACTGGCAGAAAAATTATGGGTACAGTGGCTGCGATTGACTTTTTTTCCCAGTTTGTTGTGCCCCCCCAAAATTTTAAGCACCAGCCATCACTGGTCTACAAAGTTCACCAAATAATGAAGACCCTTATCAAAAGCAAGGGAACTTACTACTGAAAAAAATAAAAAAATAAAAAAAAGAGCACTAAATCAGAACTGCTACCGATAGCAATCAAAAGGTCTTAGTTTTTCCATAAAATATAAGTTAAAACTCAACTGACCATAAAGGGGTTGTAAAGGTAAAAGAAAATCCTAAATAGCTTCCTTTACCTTAGTGCAGTCCTCCTTCACTTACCTCATCCTTCCATTTTCCTTTTAAATGTCCTTATTTCTTCTGAGAAATCCTCACTTCCTGTTCTTCTGTCCAACACCACACAGTAATGCAAGGCTTTCTCCCTGGTGTGGGGTGTCGTGATCACCCCCTTCCCTTGGACTACTGGAGAGTCAGTCAGGACGCCCACTAACACACAGCTAGCTCCTTTATCGGCAACGTAGAGAGCGTCCTCACTCTCCTGTAGTCCAAGGGAGGGTGCGAGCATGACACTCCACACCAGGGAGAAAGCCTTGCATTACTGTATGGAGTTACAGACAGAAGAACAGGAAGTGAGGATTTCTCAGAAGAAATAAGGACATTTAAAAGGAAAATGGAAGGATGAGGTAAGTGAAGGAGGACTGCACTAAGGTAAAGGAAGCTATTTTGGAAAAAATTTTTTTTTTACCTTTACAACCCCTTTAAGGGCAGTCATTCCTTTTTTTTTGCTCGTCTTCCTTTATCCAGGTTTGAAGAATCTTTCCTACAGAAAGGGTACAGCCAAAGTCATTATAGTATAAAGATCCTCTTGTTTGCAACTGTAGTGCAGAGACCTTCTTTGGTGTTCCCAAGGGACACGCTGCATCAGTTTGGAACTGAAATATCAATTGTGATCCTGGAATTAACTTTGCGAAAGGGCAAATAATTTTATCTTTTTCCACACAAAAAAGCAGCAAATAAAAAATGACAGAGATATAGATAGGACATAAGTGACCCAAAAATACAAGCCCGCCATGGGTGTTTATCCATCGGAGATTGCCGACAAGGTCATCGCACTCCAGGGAATATGTGGCTGTGCTAATTACACAGACGGCAAATGATTAGCTGCAAAGGAAAAGTCCAATTATCGGCTTTGGCCCATCAATATTTTATCTTGTGTCAACAAATCTAAAGGTCTATGAATGCACATGTCAACACCTACCTACGATAAAAATACCACAGTTCAGCGGGTGTATTACATCAGGTCTTCCGAAGAGGAAAATTAGGATTACAGAGAAATCATTGAACACTCTGTAGTACGCTCTGGGAAGCATCTTAGGGCTACAAAGGGTCACCCAGACCAAAAGCGTTATTTTTAAATTGCACGCCAGACAAACCGCTACTTACATAAAAAAATACAATACGAGTGTTTTTACCTGCCAATAGATTTGTATTACTAACCATCCAGCCCTGAGATAATACAACTCTGACAATTAGCACAGCCTCGTCTGGCACGGCAGGAGACCTGAATTTTCTCTGCAGAAAGTCAGTCTCCTTCCCACCCCCAGCCTGTGACTGGACAGCGAAAAGATGAGAAACACACGGGGTAAGCCAATCTCTTTGTCACACTAAACTCTCCTCCAATCAGCATGATTGTCCTATAAGGCTACATGATGCATTCACACACCAGTAATAAGCAACTCAGAATTAACACATTATTTAGGGACGCAGAGGCCAAGGTAGGGTTGCCACCTTTTCTTCAAGCCAAACCCGAACACTTGAGAGTCGCACAGCAATTTTTTTCACACCTAGTATGCATAGATGTTGCTATTAAATTTACATCTGAGTCCGCAGAGTTTCCCCTTTACATCCGAGTCTGCATAGTTCCCCCATACTGTAAAGGGGACTCATATGTAAGGGAGAACTCTGGGGACTCTGACGTAAGGGATGCCTAGGTGTACGGCGAGGAATCTTATGCAAGTGGGAGCACCGTGGTCTCTGGTGTAAAGGGGAGCTCTGATGTAATGGGTGCGCTGAGAACCCTGATTTACCTTAGCATACTTACGTAGAGGCAGGAGAGAGAAAGGGGGGGGGGGGGAGACAGTCTGAAACCTGGATGCATGAGTCCGAACAGGTAGGGACGCAGAGGCCAGGGGTCTGGGGCAAGGGACGCAGAGGCCAGGGGTCTGGGGCAAGGGACGCAGAGGCCAGGGGTCTGGGGCAAGGGACGCAGAGGCCAGGGGTCTGGGGCAAGGGACGCAGAGGCCAGGGGTCTGGGGCAAGGGACGCAGAGGCCAGGGGTCTGGGGCAAGGGACGCAGAGGCCAGGGGTCTGGGGCAAGGGACGCAGAGGCCAGGGGTCTGGGGCAAGGGACGCAGAGGCCAGGGGTCTGGGGCAAGGGACGCAGAGGCCAGGGGTCTGGGGCAAGGGACGCAGAGGCCAGGGGTCTGGGGCAAGGGACGCAGAGGCCAGGGGTCTGGGGCAAGGGACGCAGAGGCCAGGGGTCTGGGGCAAGGGACGCAGAGGCCAGGGGTCTGGGGCAAGGGACGCAGAGGCCAGGGGTCTGGGGCAAGGGACGCAGAGGCCAGGGGTCTGGGGCAAGGGACGCAGAGGCCAGGGGTCTGGGGCAAGGGACGCAGAGGCCAGGGGTCTGGGGCAAGGGACGCAGAGGCCAGGGGTCTGGGGCAAGGGACGCAGAGGCCAGGGGTCTGGGGCAAGGGACGCAGAGGCCAGGGGTCTGGGGCAAGGGACGCAGAGGCCAGGGGTCTGGGGCAAGGGACGCAGAGGCCAGGGGTCTGGGGCAAGGGACGCAGAGGCCAGGGGTCTGGGGCAAGGGACGCAGAGGCCAGGGGTCTGGGGCAAGGGACGCAGAGGCCAGGGGTCTGGGGCAAGGGACGCAGAGGCCAGGGGTCTGGGGCAAGGGACGCAGAGGCCAGGGGTCTGGGGCAAGGGACGCAGAGGCCAGGGGTCTGGGGCAAGGGACGCAGAGGCCAGGGGTCTGGGGCAAGGGACGCAGAGGCCAGGGGTCTGGGGCAAGGGACGCAGAGGCCAGGGGTCTGGGGCAAGGGACGCAGAGGCCAGGGGTCTGGGGCAAGGGACGCAGAGGCCAGGGGTCTGGGGCAAGGGACGCAGAGGCCAGGGGTCTGGGGCAAGGGACGCAGAGGCCAGGGGTCTGGGGCAAGGGACGCAGAGGCCAGGGGTCTGGGGCAAGGGACGCAGAGGCAGAGGCAGGGGTCTGGGGCAAGGGGGTCTGGAAGCAGAGGCTGGAGCAGGGGTCTGGGGCAAGGGAAGCAGAGGCCAGGGGTCTGGGGCAAGGGACGCAGAGGCCAGGGGTCTGGAGCAAGGGACGCAGAAGCCAGGGGTCTGGAGCAAGGGACGCAGAAGCCAGGGGTCTGGAGCAAGGGACGCAGAAGCCAAGGGACGCAGAAGCCAGGGGTCTGGAGCAAGGGACGCAGAAGCCAGGGGTCTGGAGCAAGGAACGCAGAAGCCAGGGGTCTGGAGCAAGGGACGCAGAAGCCAGGGGTCTGGAGCAAGGGACGCAGAAGCCAGGGGTCTGGAGCAAGGGACGCAGAAGCCAGGGGTCTGGAGCAAGGGACGCAGAAGCCAGGGGTCTGGAGCAAGGGACGCAGAAGCCAGGGGTCTGGAGCAAGGGACGCAGAAGCCAGGGGTCTGGAGCAAGGGACGCAGAAGCCAGGGGTCTGGAGCAAGGGACGCAGAAGCCAGGGGTCTGGAGCAAGGGACGCAGAAGCCAGGGGTCAAGGGCAAGGGACGCAGTGGCCAGGGGTCTGGGGCAAGGGACGCAGAGGCCAGGGGTCAGGAGCAAGGGACGCAGAGGCCAGGGGTCAGGAGCAAGGGACGCAGTGGCCAGGGGTCAGGAGCAAGGGACGCAGAAGCCAGGGGTCAGGGGCAAGGGACGCAGAGGCCAGGGGTCTGGGGCAAGAGACGCAGAGGCCAGGGGTCTGGGGCAAGAGACGCAGAGGCCAGGGGTCTGGGGCAAGAGACGCAGAGGCCAGGGGTCTGGGGCAAGAGACGCAGAGGCCAGGGGTCTGGGGCAAGAGACGCAGAAGTCACTAGTAAGTTGACCCTCTATCCTACAGTATAGCCCCCCCACACAGCTTACTTGAAGTAGTAAATTTATCCAGTGAAATTCTGGACCCCTGTGTCTACTGTGCATGCGCCAGAAAGTTATACTCAAGTGATCCATTGCATTGCTGGACATCTAGGAGCAGCGTGGGAGTTGGACCCCACAGCTGCCTGGCATCTTTACTATGTAACCAGTGGGCACTAGCAATAGCTGGTTACTTGACATCTGTCTTCTCCCAGGGAGAGGAAGGGTTGCTTCATCCAGTCCGCTCCTCCACATCACCAATACTAGAAGGAGATTTGCTGCAGCTGCAATTACCACTCACAGTTGCAGCAAAGATCCATTGGAACACAAGAGAAAGTACTTCATGTATTTGGTCTCCTGGGGAACAGAACACATTGACAAAAACTGACGTGAGACGTGTTTAAATATTAAATTAAAGCGGGGGTGCACCCAAAAAATAATTTTTAACATTACATCCAGCCGAGTTGTGAGAAGGACAGGCTGTTTTTTTTTCCATTGCCGTACATACGGTATTTTCACCGCGGCTTCCGGTTATGTAATCTGCGGGACTGGGCGTTCCTAATTGATTAACATGCCTCCGAAAGAAGCCGGACTGCGAGTCCGCTCTATACCGCAGCTGCGCACCGACGTTCGGCTTCTTTCGGCAATTCGTGACGCGATGTATGCGCCGCTCGGAAGCCTGTCAATTAGGAACGCCCAGATTACATACCAGGAAGCCGCGGTGAAAATATGGGATGTACGGCAATGAAATAAAAAAAGAAACAGCCTAATGTCAGTCATTCTCACAACTCGGCTGAATGTAATGTTAAAAAAAAATTTTTGGGTGAGCCCCCGCTTTAAAGATACAAAAAAAAAAAAAACGAACAAATCTAAAAAATAAATATGACATCCAGTGTGTGACATCTCTCAATTAAAGTGTTATTTTAGCTCGTATGAGATGACATCACTTGGTGCTGCATTCGGTGATTTCGACAGATACGTAATGTGTCACTAAAATAACTCACCCCTTGATGAATCAGTCTCATAAATTAAATGTGTAAATGAGGCGATTAGTAATTCTGATAAAACAAAGCCGCTTGATGTTCAGGTCTGACAGCTCTGCGGTGTGATCGGACGGCGGTCAGGCTCTGCACGTTACAGCAGGTGAGTCAAGGATACAATGTCACTCCTCTCTTCTATTCAGCAGAACTGTCAGACGCAGATAACACCGAGGACCATTTCATTGCTGCAGGGATGAATACATTGATTATTCATTCAAACACTAGGAAACATTGCTTAATATCCCTTTCATTTCTAAAACTGTGCAGCCAAATCAAGCAGGGTTTTAATAGTGTCTCTGAGCAGCAATGCAGCTTCTTGCCACTTAAAGCAGTATAGAACCCAAAAGCAAACATTTATTTTATTGCAGCTTACTAGTGACTAGTGTTGCTGGTGGAAAATCTATTATTGATGGAGGGGGGTTAATTGTTGCTGGGAGGGATTTATGGAGGGGTCTATTGTTGCTAGTGGGGGTTTATTGTTGCTGGGGTGTGGGGTTATTTTTTTCTAGCTCCTTCGGTGCTGGGAGGTCTATTATTGATGGGGGTGGTGGGGGGGGGGGGTGGGTGTCCATTGTTGTCGGCTGCAGGGCATCTATTTTATTATTTTCTAGTTATCAGTATCAAATTCCATACAAATTACTTAGTTCTGTATTCTCTAAATGTGTGGTAGAGGGTAGAGCCAAGGGACAGTACTGGAAGGTGGGTAGGGGGTGGAGCCAAGGGACAGTACTGGAAGGTGGGTAGGGGGTGGAGCCAAGGGACAGTACTGGAAGGTGGGTAGGGGGTGGAGCCAAGAAACGGCATAGGGAAGGTGTGCAGAGGGTGGAGCCAAGGGATGGTACTGGAAGGTGGGTAGGGACAGAGACAAGGGAGGGTACTGGAAGGTGGGTAGGGCGTAAAGCCAAGGGATGGTACTGGAAGGTGGGTAGGGGGTGGAGCCAAGGGACGGTACTGAAAGGTGGGTAGTGGGTGAAGCCAAGGGACGGCACTGGAAGGTGGATAGAGGGTGGAGCCAAGAAACGGCATAGGGAAGGTGTGCAGAGGGTGGAGCCAAGGGATGGTACTGGAAGGTGGGTAGGGACAGAGACAAGGGAGGGTACTGGAAGGTGGGTAGGGCGTAGAGCCAAGGGACGGTACTGGAAGGCGGGTAGGGAAGCCCCGTTGACATCATTGCCGTGTAGCTCATTGCAGTTAAAAGTAGAGCATGCTGCATTTTCCGGCACCACAAATGCACTACAAACAGGCTTCAAATGCACCGCTCCATGCCCCTTTAAGCCAAGAAAGCCATACCCAAACATATAAAAAAAAATGCACTGCAAACGCATTCAAGTGGGCAGCAAGCCCGCTTCAATTGCATGTAAACACGTAGACAAAAACATGCAGTTATGTGCAGTTTCTGGTATGAATGTGCCCTTAGATGTGATGGCTGCAGTCGTTTTTAAGCTTTCTTTTTTTTTTTCACCTAGTGATCTGGCCAGCAGGTCTGTTTTCCAACAGAAAAAGCTGCCCTGCAAGTATAGCTGTCAAAGCCCTTTCACACTGCCAGCCCCCGAAAAACGCTGGTAAAGCACCGCCAAGACCCTAACGTTTTAGGGTGTTTTTGCAGTGCCTCAGTGTGAAAGGGTAAGGCGTTTTTACAGCGCTTTCAAATTATTTCAATGGAGAGGGACTTTTTGGAGCGTTTTTTTCCAGCGCCCAAAAGCTGCTCCAAAGATGCTGCTTGCAGGACTCAGTGTGAAAGGTCCATTGAGATGCATGGAGAGCGTGTAATTAAGCGCTATTTTTAACATTAAAATGCTGTAAAAACGTTTCAGTGTGAAAGGGGTCTTTGAGGGATGAAACAACCCATTTACCACTGACGGGTGCTTACAGAGATCAGCTTTTATTTATGCAGAACCTTTATCCCAAAAAATGAAAAAAATGTTTGCTGTAACTGCTTATGAAGCATGAGCAACAATTAAAGAAAAAGTTATAGCTCGGCTTTTCTTCCACATTCAGTTGGCCATAGAGCAGCAGAATTATGTTTCAACGTAAGGAACAAAATCAGCAAAAATCTTTTCTTAGAGCAGTTACTGTCACCATCATGGACTCGACTGGTTTCAATCGGAGGAATAGTGCGCCACTGCTGTGTCGTGGGAAGAGGGGGGGGGGGGGAATTATGCCCCATGGCTGGGTCACTGCGGGGAATTATGCCCCACTGCGGGGAATTATGCCCCACTGCGGGGAATTATGCCCCACTGCGGGGAATTATGCCCCACTGCGGGGAATTATGCCCCATGGCTGGGTCATTGCAAGGAATTATGCCCCACTGCGGGGAATTATGCCCCACTGCGGGGAATTATGCCCCATGGCTGGGTCATTGCGGGGAATTATGCCCCATGGCTGGGTCATTGCGAGGAATTATGCCCCATGGCTGGGTCATTGCGAGGAATTATGCCCCATGGCTGGGTCATTGCGAGGAATTATGCCCCATGGCTGGGTCATTGCGAGGAATTATGCCCCATGGCTGGGTCATTGCGAGGAACTATGCCCCAATACTGTGTCATTGGAAGGAATATTGCTCCAAGGGCCAAATAAAGGCAAGCAAATGGTTGTATTGGCCCCTGGGCCACAGTTTGACCACTGACAGATACATTAGCTTACATCAGGGGTGCCCAACCTTTTGAAGAGCGAGGGCCACTTAAGCAACTTGGTAACCAGTCGCGAACCACAATGAGTTGAGTGGGCAGATGACAGGTCACGGCTACTCTATAGGCCCTCCGATTCCGCCCAGATGGAAGGAGATAAATTCCCTTCTGTTTTTCGGATTGGAGTTAGGCGGGCTTAAACGGACATCAGTCGCTCTATAGAGGTGAATTAAGGGTCCCATTTGGTTGGGCTGATTATGTGAAAAGGGCCCAAGACTGCTTTCACACTGATGTGCTGCAGTTTACCCACACCGCGGGTGCAGCTTAGTGCACCTGTGTCTATCCTGCGGGTGATCTGAACTTTGCCATAGACTCCACCTGTGGCAAAAGCCGGCGCTGTAGAGAAAGCATCAGCTTATGGGGCTCTGCTCTGCAGCTGCTTTCTTCCTCTACCACCAGTTTCATTCAAAACACTAATGCTGCGGTATGGCGGGTCGGCAACCTGCGATCTGGGCTTGCCAACCCGCCATTCCAGAGCAGGGGGCCGCGGGCCACATCAGATGGCTCCGCGGGCCACATGTGGCCCCCGGGCCACTGGTTGGCCACCCCCGGCTTACATCAACAAACATTTGATGATGACCTAAATCTACTTCTGGATCAGTGTTCCAAGCACATTACCATAAATATTATTAATTTCAGCTCTCCTAAACCAATCCAACCAATCATTTCAACTCCCTTAATAATATAAATAAACCAAAAAAACTAAACTAATTCCAGTTCAAATACATAAAAAATAAAAATAAAATAAACAAGTAATTAATTCTAAAACAAAATTCAAAACCATGCTTTGACCTTGAATTACATTTCTATATCAATAAATGAGTAATACAATAAAATACATTAACAGCGCAATAAAGTATCAGTTCAAATGAATAGAATCACAAATAAATACAATGATAAAAAAGCAATGCTAGACGTTATCAATTCATAGAGAAATAAAGTCTTAAATAGAAATCAAAGTGCAATAAAATTATAAAAATCAATACCAATAAATAAAAACCCTTCTATTCAACATTTACAATGAACCTCATTCACATTTAGAATTTATTTTGTACAAATAAGAACAAACAAATCTCCAATCATTTCAACTCCCCTACTAATATAAATAAACCAAAAAAAAACTAAACTAATTCCAGTTCAAATACATAAAAAAAAATTCAAAAATAAATAAAAAATTCAAAAAAAAATAAAAATTCAAAACCATGCTTTGACCTTGAATTACATTTCTATATCAAATGAGAAAACTATCAATACACAGAGAAATGAATTGGAGATTTTTTTGGCTCACTATGGTCAAAAACAATTGTTGGTTTGTGCCATTATATCTGAAATAATCGAAAAACCTCAGAAATTGGGATTTTGTGGGCAACAAATACAAAAATTCAAAAAATATATAGAAAAATTGAACAATTTATTACAAAAATATATATATATTGAAAATACATTAACAGATTTATCAAAAAATTACATGTTTATACAGAAATATAGATAATGCAATACTCTCCGTCATGCAAAACCATCACCAAGATTGGGAGGTAGGTTGTAGCAGAAAAGCCGACGCGTTTCGAATGTAAACATTCTTTGTCAAGGCATATAAAAGCATTGCATCTAAATTAGATCAAAAATATAGATATTAGATACATTATTACATTATTACTTATTTTTGATCTAATTTAGATGCAATGCTTTTATATGCCTTGACAAAGAATGTTTACATTCGAAACGCGTCGGCTTTTCTGCTACAACCTACCTCCCAATCTTGGTGATGGTTTTGCATGACGGAGAGTATTGCATTATCTATATTTCTGTATAAACATGTAATTTTTTGATAAATCTGTTAATGTATTTTCAATATATATATATTTTTGTAATAAATTGTTCAATTTTTCTATATATTTTTTGAATTTTTGTATTTGTTGCCCACAAAATCCCAATTTCTGAGGTTTTTCGATTATTTCAATTACTACGGGATGATGGCAACAACATGCCGCCATATATGAGTTGGTCTTTTTTTTTTGTGCCATTATATCTTAGAAAATTTCTACTGCCATATGTTCAGCTCTAGTAGAATATAAATAAAAAGGGCCATCAAGTTAAAGAAGGCCTGAAGCCTGATTTAGCATGCACATTTTTTTCTTCTTATTATTATAGCAAGGAATTTTCAAAATGTATTATTGTAAATGTAATTATTAAAATGCATTATTCTTTTTTTTAGAACTTCCTGTTCTGTCTGACAACTGTCAATGAAGACACAAGCAGAGAAGTTGCCTTATTTCCTGTTCCGTCAAATTGACAGAAATTCCAAGTGCAGACAGTGACTGCAATAACAAGCACAGATATATGTTCTAGTGATGCAACATATTTTACAAGGTTATTATTAATTAAAAGTTGACGTTTACCCCTAGAACTATTTAATGAGAAAGTTCGCACCAGCAGCATCCACTACTTGTGTGCAGTGTAAAGACAGCGGTGCTGATCACACCAAGTTTTTTGCATGCCGTCCCCCTTTTCAGTGCAGACCAGGCTTTCTGCCTTTTAAATGTGTTGGGCAAGGTTGCTGTAACACACCCAGTCACATCTAGTATGAATATTAGGACCTAAAAACGAATGGCCTTGTAACATATCGCAAAGCATGCTGCATTGTTTAGCATCACAGGCTGTGTAGTGCTATACAGGACAGGCCTGGAACAAAAGGGAACCTGGGCATAGGGCCAGCATGACTGGGGGAAGCTGTGGGGAGAACACCAGGAAGTAGGGTAGGGAGTGTGTTGGAAAGTCAGGATGAAGGGGAGTGTGTTAGAAGTATGGGGTGGGGTAGAAGTTAATTTTGACCTGGGTAGTTGGAGGGTCTAGCTCATTCCTGGGTAGTTGAGCAAGGTAGTGGTCATCAGGCAGGGAATTTTTTCCCTCTCACCCACCTGCCCTTATTGTTATGGTTTCGTCCTGACGGTCTAGGGGTTGTACGGCTGTGGGAGTGCAGTCGCGGGCATGGGTCTCGGGTTCGTGGAGGTTGGTATAGTGAAGGAAAAACTGGTTATGGTGTGGAATGGGTTGGTATGGGTACTCTCCCTAGCTGAAATTAGTGGGCTACCAAAAACACGGGCTGCAGTGGCATGAAAGGCAACAGTTGGTCCCTGAGCTTGTGTGATCATGGCTAGGGGCCAGAATGGTGAGGTGGTGATAGTGCAGCCATTGGGGAAGATATACATTCCTTCATGTACCTCAGTCAGACAGTAGTTATAAAGTTGGGGGTTATGTTTATTGTGTGTATGTATAAGGCCGTGTACACACGGCAGAGAACCTTGACGGGCAGAACACATCCTTCTGCCCGTCGAGGTTCTCTGCCGGCCGTCGAAATCGGCGACCCGCCCGTCGGGAATGGCAACCAGCCATTCATCCAGGCGGGCCGTCGAGCAAATAGAGAGCGTGCTCTCTATTTCTGCTCGACGGGCTTCCCGACGGGATGCTCGCCGAGAGTGTACACACGGCCGAGGTCCTCGCTGGAATGCAGCTTCCAGCGAGGTTCTCGCTGGTTTCCAGCGAGAACCTCGGTCGTGTGTACGCCGCCTAATATATATTTAATGGAGTAATTTTTTATAGATTTTATTTGTTAGATAAAGGGGCCGGTTGGCCATTTAACCAAGAAGTCGTTATGTCATCATTGTATAGATTATTGGTAGGTCATGGTTGGGTAAATTCGGGACATCAGCAATACACCAGTCATGCATTCTGGCATTGCATTGGAGGACCATGCAAAATTGAACTGTGCATATACTGCATCTTGTGGCAATACACACATCTTTAAAGGGGTTGTAAAGGTAAACGTTTTTATAACCTTAATGCATTCTATGCATTAAAGTGGAGTTCCACCCATTTTTTTATGTTTGTCTGTGCTGCATGCCCTAATCTCATAGTGTTCAGAATGGGCAATTTTTATTTATTTTGTTGCTTGTAAATACCTTTATTTTGAAGTCCTTCGTTACTTCCTCCTCCTCCTTATTAGGGTTCATTTCCACTGGCGCTTTTACAGACACTTTTCTGAGCGTTTTTTGCAGCTTAAAAACGCCTGTCCATGTTAGTCTATGGCCTCATGCCCACCATGACGTTTTTGAGCTGTAGATGGCTAAGCTGCAAAAAAAACGCGGGACCAGTGCGTTCTGAAGCTCCAGCAATAGAGCTGTAAACGCCAGGCATTAAAAAACGCTCAAAAACGCGCACAAACGCTCAAAATAAACATGGACAGGCGTTTTTAAGCTGTAAAAAACGCTCAGAAAAGTGGCTGTAGAAACGCCAGTGGAAATGAAGCCTTATACATATAAAAAAACTCACGGAACGGATCGATCCTCAGATCAGGAATCACAGATCGGATAATTTTTCAGATCAGCAAAAAAGAAAAAAAGACTAATCTTGTTACACCCAACAGAGTTTTAGATTCAGTTATTTTCAACACCAAACGGAGCTTAAATACAGTATATGTAAATCTGACGGACTGTTTACATGTTAAATTTTAAAAGCCGCAGCAAACCTTACATGCTTGCCAATATGACAGGACACCTCTGATTTTAAAATTTAACATGTAAACCAGGGGTGCCCAACCTTTTGAAGAGCGAGGGCCACTTAAGCGACTTTGTAACCGGTAGCGGGCCACAATGAGCAGAGCGGGTGGATGGTGGCCCACTCTACTCTATAGAGCCCACTTTTTTTTTGCGCATCGGATTGGAAGTAGGCATTTGTAAACGGACACAAGTCCATTTACATCTGCCACTCCTTAGAGGTGAATGGAGGGTCCGACTGGGTAGGACTGACTGTGTGAAAGGGGCCTAAGGCTGCTTTTACACTGATGCGCCGTTTACCCGCATCATGGGTGCAGCTCAGTTCACCTGTGGCTTTTGCTCAGGTTAGCTGCACTTTGCCATAAACTTCTATTATATCCTGTAGGTGGGGTGCACTTTCAGAAAGCACACCAAACTCGCAGGTAATAGAAGTCTGTGGCTTAGTGCAGGTAACCCACATGTGCACGACTCTGCACCTGCGGATCAGTTTAAAAGCAGCCCAGTAACCACTGCAGAACAGATATGCCCATATATACACTGTGATTTTATCAGGAAATGTACCTTGAATAACAGTATTCTATTCCATCCCAGAGCAGGAGGTCGCGGGCCCCCGGGCCACTGGTTGGGCACCCCTGATGTAAACAGTCCGTCAGATTTACATATACTGTATTTAAGCTCCCTTTGGTGTTGAAAATAACTGAAATCTCTTGGGTGTCCCCTTCCTCTGGTGTCCCACGCCCTCTAAGCGTAGTATTGAAATTTTTAATGCAAAAGACAAACAATTTGTATGAGGACATGGGCTTAACTGTAGGTGCTGTCATCCGTTCATTCCGGGATAGACGGGCTCTGCTGGTACTGTACTCCTGGAATGGATGCCTCGGTCTGCCACAGAGGAGGGGACGGTGCGGCTCTGGTGCTGAAGGGAGAATGGGCATCCAGATGTAGTTCTCGCTCCCATCTAACACTGCAGCGGCATGGTGACCCTCCGATGCTGGGGAGGAGAGGAGAGAGGCGGCAGTGGAGCCTCACTTCCGGGTCAGGTCACTGGCAAGCACACGGTCTCCACTAGGGTGGAGTAAGATGGCCGCCGCTCCGGAGCTAGGCCGAAGCCGAGGACTTTCCTACGGCCGAGGCTCCGGAGCGCTCCGCGGATCGTGTGGTGTGCCAATCCGAACGGGGTGATCCGTTCGGATCACGGATCGGTGACGATCCGTTGCACCCCTAACACCCAGTGAAGTGAACAGCCTCAGATGATACACTGAGATGAAAAAAAAAACTCCCTACATAAGTTTTACATACATATCTGCTGTCTTCACATTTATATACCTTTTAGAAAGTTCATATTGGGTTAAGAAATGTTCTCTTTCTGTTTAATACAGAGTACGATGTCTGGGCATACAGCCAAGAAAGATAAAATTGCTGATCGAAGGAAAGGCGCACATCCCCTCTCATCATAGGCAAAGACTCTCAGAGGTGTTTTGCAACAGGGCCAGCTGCCTGCCAATTTATTTAAAGCAAGCTCCCTGGAAAGAAATGTAAGGCTGCATTTATCTGATGTGTCCGAGAATTTGTCAGGAGTTATCTGGCTGATAACAGAGGAACTGTTCAGGGGAGAGCTATGGGAAATAGCTCTTTGAAGAAAGATAACAAGATACTGCAGATATATTTGCCCAGCTCAAATTTCATGAATTGGGTTTACATCCACTTGAATGCATGCAGTCTTTTTTTGTTGACAATTATTAAACACAGAAAAAAGAGCTAAAGTTTTGGAGTGTGGCTCACATAATTTATACTTTTGACTTGGGCTCGGTTTACATTGCCGCGACTTGAGATTAGACTTGCGAGACCCCAAGTCACGCGACATGTGAAATCCCATTATGAGTCTGAGACCTGTCTTAGGCTCCATTCACACTTGTGTAACTTGTCATGCAACGTTGGACATCAAAGTTGCATGACAAATCATTCCCCACATTTTCCAAAGTTGCATGACAAATCATTCCCCACATTTTCCAAAGTTGCATGACAAATCATTCCCCACATTTTCCAAATGATAACTATTCATATATGTGCAACTTCAGAGTAATTCATTCACTACTTTGGTCCAACTTTCAGGCAACTTGAGGGCCATAGACTTTAACCATTTCCCGCCCGCCGTATGTAGAATGACTTCCGGGAAGTGGTTCCGTTATCCTGACTGGGCATCATATGATGTCCAGCAGGATAACATGCCCATGGGGGCTCGCAGCCTTGCGATATGTCAATCTGACACACTGCATCTCCGATCGTGATAAGAAGCCTCTGACAGAGGCTTCTTCCCACATGATCAGCTGTGATCAATCACAGCTGATCATCGCGTGAACCAGGAAGTGCTGGTAAACGGCATTTCTTGGTTTGCGCCGACAGCCGATCGGCGGCTCTCCCTGACAGAGGGCGGGGTCTGTGCTGATTATCAGCACATTGATAAGCACAGCGCCCTCAGTTTTACAAATCGCCTGTCAATAAGTGTCCAGAAGTGTCCCAACAATAAAGTGTGCCAGAGCCCACCACAGTGCCAATCAGAGCCCACCACAGTGCCAATCAGAGCCCAGGAGTAACACCTGTCAGTAATCAGTACCTCATCAGTGCTGCCCATCACAGCCGCTAGACAGTGCCCATCAGTGCTGCCTGTCAGTGCCACCCATTAGTGCCCATAAATTCCACATATGCCTGCTCATCAGTGTCGCCTTAATCAGTGCCCGTCAGCAAAAGGGGAAAACAACATTTTATGACAAAAACTATAAAAAAAGAAAAAAATTGTCTTTTTTTAGTTTGTTTAGCAAAAAATAAATAAAAAATAAACTCCAGAGGTGATTAAATGCCACCAAAAGAAAGCTCTATTTGTAAGAAAAAAAAAAAATTAGTTTGGGTACAGTGTTGTATGACCGCACAATTGTCAAAGTTTGACAGCCCTGAAAGCTTAAAATTGTCCTGGGCAAGAACGGCTGAAAGTGCCCGGTATTGAAGTGGTTAATGAAAGTTGTACCTGAATGTTATACAATGCAACAGTTGTCCATTATCACTGGTCAAAGACAATGTCGTATCCAAGTTGCACCCATCCAAAGTTGCATCAAATGGCGCTCCAAGCCTTAATTAGAACTGTTGAAGTCGCGCCAACTTTAGAAAAGGTTCCCGTACTACTTCAAGACGACTTGTGTCCGACTTGTGCCAATAAACTTTAATGGAAGTTGACTCCAAGTCGGAGGCTCATCTTCAACTGATGCGATTTGGATCATTAATTACATAGTTACATAGTTAGTCAGGTTGAAAAAAGACAAGTCCATCCAGTCCAACCATAAAAAAAATAAACAAACAAAATAAAAACACACAGTACAATCCCATACACCCAACCCACAGTTGATCCAGAGGAAGGCAAAAAATCCAGCATAGCATGGTCCAATTTGCTACAGCAGGGGACAAAATTCCTTCCTGATCCCCGGAGAGGCAAATCGGATTTACCCCGGATCAACTTTACCAACCAAATCTTAATATAACTTTGTTATATTCTGTACATCTAGGAAAGTATCCAGGCCTCTCTTAAAGCAATCTACTGAGCTGGCCAGAACCACCTCTGGAGGGAGTCTATTCCACATTTTCACAGCTCTTATGCCGCGTACACACGATCATTTTTTGTGATGAAAAAAAACGACGTTTGAAGTGATGAAACAAAACAACGTTTTTCAAACTTCATTTTCCAAAACGAAGTTGCATACACACCATCGTTTTTCCAAAATGCTCTAGCAAAGCGCGGTGACGTACACCACATTCGACGGCACTCCGTTCCATTGAAGCTCCGTCTCATAACTTGCCTTTGAGCATGCGCGGCTTTAAAAACGTCGTTTTCAACATCGTTTTGCCCACACACCATCACTTTTTATGACACAAAAAACAACGTTTTGAAAAACGACACAAAAAATTCAAGCATGTTCGAATTTTTTTTTGGTCGTTTTTTTGAAGACATAAAACGACGTTTTGCCCACACACGGTCATTTTAAATGACGTTTTTGAAAACGTCGTTTTTTTTCCCCCATCACAAAAAATGATCGTGTGTACGCGGCATTACTGTGAAGAAACCTTTCCGTATTTGGAGATGAAAACTCTTTTCCTCTAGACATAAAGAGTGCCCCCTTGTCCTCTGTGTTGGCCATAAAGTGAATAACTCAACACCAAGTTCACTATATGGACCCCTTATATGTTTGTACATGTTGATCATATCCCCCCTTATTCTCCACTTCTCAAGAGTGAATACATTCAGTTCCTCTAATCTTTCCTCATAGCTGAGCTCTTCCATGCCTCTTATCAGTTTGGTTGCCCTTCTCTGCACTTTCTCCAGTTCTCCGATATCCTTCTTGAGAATTGGTGCCCAAAACTGGACTGCATATTCCAGATGAGGTTTTACTAAATGATTTGTACAGGGGGGGGGGGGGGCAAAATGATATCTCTCTCTCTCTCTGGAGTCTATACCTCTCTTATACAAGAAAGGACTTTGCTCCCTTTGGAAACCGCAGCTTAGAGGAAGATTACACAGGCATTTGGTTGAAGTTGTTTTGAAGTCACACCAATGTTGCCTGGAAAAGTCGCACTGTAGGTCACGGCAGCGTGAACCGAGCTGGAGAGTGGAGACTGGCTGTGGTAGCCAGCACCTGGGTTGTCCACACGAGATGAAAGCAGCAAGTCTGGTATGTTCTTGACACCCGCATCCTACCATGTATTTAGTCCAACATGTTGGTGTGAACGAATAAAAGCTCCTACTGCATCTTGAGAGCAAAGTCATTTCCTGGTTCACACCAGACTTTCACAGGTGCGGGGCGATCGTAAAAGTAATTTTTCTCAAATGGTCAAATTAGCCCTTTATCAACTTTTTATGTATGCAATTACCTTTATTCCATTTCATATTTTTGCAAATTTTAATAAATACATTCAGGCAGTCCGTTATTTAATCACAAAAACTGACTCATGCCCCATTAAAAAAAAAAAAAAATCACACTTCTCGTTCTACAACTGCCAGTTCCGTACATAAAGATGACAGTTTTTAAGTGGCAGTTTCATAAAGCCATAACAACAAACAATTAAGAACGTTGGACTTAAGCTGACCACAACCCAATTACATTGTATTTAGCAGCCCGGTGTCTAGAGCAGCCCGGTACCCACTACAAAGCATTAGAAAAGCCACGTACAGTATTATTTAATGGTTGCACTTGCATAACAATCCTAATCAAATTATAGGTCTTCCGACTATTTAGAAAACAAACGTTCATGCAGATTGGCTCACACAATGAATAGGGCCCGTTGTTCTCTGGCTCAAGGAAGTTTGTCGAGAAGCTTTTTTGGATGACAGCGGTCTTCTCTGGCTCAAACCATATTTAAAGCACTATAGGCAACAAAGAACAAGTGATCTACGAATGTCATTCAAGAAACAGCATGACTGTTAAAAATAGTTCACTTCATATTCCCAAATCTAAGATTATTTGACTGCAGCTAGACTGAGCAACCGATAATTGGGTCATCAGTTCAAATCCAAAAACCACAGCACCACCTGCTTGAATGTTTTCCCTGTGCCGGCATGGGTTTCCGATGGGTACTACGGTTTCCTCCCACAATCCAAAAGACATGCTGGTAGGTTAACTGGCTCTAGTATGTGTATGTATGAATGTGAGTTAGGGACCTTAGACTGTAAGCTCCTTGAGGGTAGAGACTGATGTCGATGTAGGGCTGCCACCTTTTTTTCAAGCCAAAGCCAAACCCGAATAGTGGGAGCGGGTACCTGTCAAAACCAGGTATATCCCCCCCCCCCCCCCCAAGGTGCCAAATGCGGCACGGGAAAGGAGGCAGGCAAGCAGAGCTTTCCCTATAGGGTGGAGCTTCGCTTTAAGCTGGGGGGTGTACACATGCCTCAGCCAAAATGCTTTGCATCATGGTGTGGCAAAAATTGTCTGCATGTAAAAGTCCAAAAAAAAAAAAAGTGTGGTGTGCATTTGTATTCAGTCCCCTTTACTCCCATACTCTTAAAAGCGGTGTTCCACCCAAAAATAGCATTTCGCTGTCAGGATTCCCCCTCCAGTGTCACATTTGCCACCTTTAGGATAGAGGAGATACCTTTCTAATACAGGTATTTGACCTCCCTTCCAGCGAAAGAGCGATGTAGTATCTGCAGCGATCTACGCCATGTAGACCCCCACTGTCTTTTGGGAGACACACCTGTCTCACAAGACAGCAGGGACCACTCACAACGCGCCTTGCGCATGCGCAGCAGGGAAGCAGGTGGTCAAGCCACAAGGTTTCACTTTCTTATTCCCTTATTTAAGATGCTAGTGCCTCCACCTGGAGCCAAAAGGGACAGGATGACTTTGGGTGAGAACATAGGGGGCTCCCAGGCAAGTATTCTTTAATTTATTTTTTCAGGCGCTTCAACCAAATCTAGTGGAACCAATTGCCTTCAGAAGTCACCTAATTAGTAAATAGAGTCCAGCTGTGTGTAATTTAATCTCAGTATAAATACAGCTGTTCTGTGAAGCCCTCAAAAGGGCTGATAAAAGAACCTTAGTGAACAAACAGCATCATGAAGGGCAAGAAACACACCAGACAGATCAGTGATGTTATAAAAAAATATTCCAAGCTTTGAACATTTCACAGAGCACTGTCCAATCCATAAATCGGAAAATGGAAAGAGTATGGCACAACTGCAAACCTACAAAGACATGGCTGTCCACCTAAACTGACAGGGTGGGCAAGGAGAGCAGTCATCAGGGAAGCATCCAAGAGGCCCATGGTAACTCTGGGAGGAGCTGCAGATATCCACAGCTCAGGTGAGAAAATCTGTCCACGGGACAACTATTAGTCTTTCACTCCACAAATCTGACCTTTATGGAAGAGTGACAAGAAGAAAGACATTGTTGGAAGAAAGCCATAAGATGTTCTGTTTTTAGTTAGCAAGAAGCCAAGTGGGGGACACAGCAAACATGCGGAAGACGGTGCTCTGGTCAGACGAGACCAAAATTTAACTTTTTGCTCTAAAATCAAATCAAAAAATGTGTAGTGAAAAACCAACACTGCACATCACCCTGAACACATCAACCGTGAAACATGGTGGTGGCAGCATCATGTTGTGGGGATGCTTTTCTTCAGCAGGGACAGGGAAGCTGGCCAGAATTGATCCAAATACAGGGCAATTCTAGAAGAAAACCTATTCTATTAGAGTCTGCAAAAGACTTCAGACTGGGGCACAGGATCACCTTCCAGCAGGAAAACGACCCTAAACATACAGCCATAGCTACAATGGAATGGTTTAGATCAGAGATATGCATTTAGCGGACCTCCAGCTGTTGCAGAACTACAAGTCCCATGAGGCATAGCAAGTCTGACATCCACAAGCATGACACCCAGATGCAGAGGCATGATCGAACTTGTAGTATTGCAACAACTAGAGGTCCGCTAATTGCATATGCCTGGTTTAGATCAAAGCATATTCATGTGTTAGAATAGCCCAGTCAAAGTCCAGACCTAAATCCAATTGAGAATCTGTAGCAGGATTTGAAAATTGCTGTTCACAGACGCTCTCCATCCAATCTGACAGAGCTTGAGCCATTTTGCAAAGAAGAATGGACAAAAATGTCCCTCTCTAGATGTGCAAAGCTGGTAGAGACATCCCCAAAAAGACTTGCAGCTGTAATTGCCGTGTAGTGGTGCTACAAAGTATTGACTCAAACGCATGCCGCACTTTTCACATATTTGTAAAAAATAAATAAAATTGAAAACCATTTATCATTTTCCTTGCACTTCACAACTATGTGCCACTTTGTGTTGGTCTATCACAGGGCCGAGCCTAGGCAGGGTACACGGGGTGCTCCGCACCCAGGCGCCTCAGAGGTGGGGGTGCCGAAGCTCCAAAGTGCTCCCCTCCCTCCTCCTTGTCTGTGTCCAGAGGCGGACATAGGCCTCCCATTGGCGGTGTGATGAGAGGCTTCTGGGTTGGCTGGAGCTGCTGCCAATCATCCCAGAAATGCTCTCCAAGTGCCACCCACCAAGATGCCATGTATGCCCCGCCCCCTGTAATGTGCTTTTGCTCCCAGCGCACCCAAACTACAGGGATCTATTGGACAAGTACTGATCTATAGGGACACCTGCTGGGGGGGCTCTGATGGGGGACACTAATGAAGACTTTTTGGGGAGCATCTCCGTGTTTGAGTAGTAGCCATAGAAACATTTGTAAAGGGGAGGAGTTAGTAAAGATGACCACGCCCATGTGGGGGCACCAGAAATAATTCTGCACCCAGGCGTCTGTGACCCTAGGATCGGCCCTGGTCTATCACATAAAATTCCAAAAAAATACATTTATGGTTTTTGGTTGTAACCTGTATAAAACGAAAGGAGAATAATAAAAAATAAAAAAAAAGTTTTGTGCATTGCATCCATGTACACAGAACCCAACAGGCTGCATTCTGCCAGTACGTTAGAGGCGCAAACGCCCGCACTAAAAGGATTCCATCAGACACCTGAAAGGCTGGCTTGTACTGGAGGCATGTTATTTCCATACCCTGGAGTGCTTGCGGCTGACTCCATCTGGCGTTCTATAGCGCGCCATCTGCCCCTGTACACCACATGTGATCGGTGACAGCACTTCTGATAAGAAAAGAGTCATAGAAGCGAGTGACTAATTCCGCTGGGCAGAATGTAAGCATGGGCTCAGCCATTGTGACTGCACAGAACAGTTTGTCTCTGAAATCTAAAATTGAACATATTGAGGGGGAAGGAGATTATTATATTGAATAAGCAGCTACTCAGGAGCCTGGGATTAACACACAGTACGTACGGCCGACACATACCAGTACATTGCACTGGTCCAATCAAACGCTCGCAGCAGCCAGTCTGCTATTTATGTCTGTAGTGTGCAAGAGAATAGAGGGAATGTGGCTTCTATGAGTAACATAAGAGGAAGAAAGGCGTAAAAAGGGGAAGCCGGCTGGTGCTATGGACAGTGCAAAGTCAATTTGTCCTTCAGGCACAATGATAAATGAACCTATTAGATCTCACAAATGAATGATCAGCCTTTGCTGCCCACAGCCTATCCTGGCCACATTTGTAATGATTCTGCATCAATCTTTATTTAGGGCAGATTAGAATTGTATTTTCTAAGGTGCCACACACAATTTACCATTCCAATTAATCCAACCCCTTCCAGTTTTCAGTGCAGCGATAGTTTGACTGACAATTACGTAGCCATGCAACATCCAAATCATTTCTATACATGCAGAAAAACCTGCATGTGAAAAGTGCTACCCTGCAGCAAATTTTTTTTTTAAGTTTTGGATAGAGTAGAGAAGGATTTACAACACCTGTCATGTTTTACCTGTGCCCCTCATAGGTGTGCACAGCCTATTGCATTACGGTGTGTACCCCAAAAGGTAAAATACACATGAATGCCACCTGCTGTCATAGAGAGGAGGCTCTGATGGTGGGATACATTTGATTGGGAGCATATGTTACACCCTAAATACGGGTGAAATGGGTTCCTAACTGGCCACTGGCACCCCCAACCACCCACCCGATACCATTCCTGGATAATGCTAATGCACATGGGGTGATTAGGGTGTGCCCAGGCACACTCAGCACACACCTATGGTGCCCCTATTACGGCAAGTTCACACCCAATACCCCTGCGGCTCACAGTAGGAGTCCAGTGCATCCTGGTTTACCATTTCTGGCTGAATTTTTGTCTGAATTCGGACCTGAAACTGACCAAACGACGCACAGGACTCCTGTGCAAATTCGCACTGGAGCCACAGCACCAGTGGCGGTGCGTCCATAAGGGCGTGCGAATGCCACCCCCTCCATCACCAATAGATAGATTCACGCATAGGATGAATCTATCTATCTATGGCTGCTGCTGCCAACCCCTATTCAGGTGTCCCCTTTTAGGGCACCCCGGGCGCCTAAATTACAGCGGTGGGGGGGGGGGGGGGTGTTTTTAAAGCAACCTATTAAAGCCATAAGCTCCAATAGGCAATAAAAAAGGTAAACAGTGAGCGCTGTGCTGGGCGCTCACAGTTCACCCAGCCGTGTTAGAAAAGCAAATTAATATTCACTTTCCTAACACTGAACCATCTCTCCGCCAATCAGGTGCTTGGGTCTGTTGATTGGCTTAAACAACAGGTGCTGTGATTGGACGCCTATCAGGAGTCCAATCATAGAGGACAGAAGGAGCAGGGGCACAGTGTCAACATTGGATGGGGGGGGGGGGGACAGTGGCAACATTGGATGGGGGGGGGGGGACAGTGGCAACATTGGATGGGGGGGGGGGGGGGGGGGTGGCAAACATTGGATGGGGGGGGGACAGTGGCAACATTGGATGGGGGGGGGGGGGGGACAGTGGCAACATTGGATGGGGGGACAGTGGGGCTGCAATTGAGGTTTTTTTTTCTGAATTTTTAAGTTTGTTTGCACCCCCCCACTGGCCGCAGCGGAGATATGTGAACCAGCGCCATAGAGAGACGGTCAAAATCTCCGACTCACGCAAATTAATTGGTGTGAACCCAGCCTTGGGGAGAGTCACGCTCTCCATTTGTCCTGTTTACTCATCACAGAGTGAAAGGACAAGAAATCCCAAATTTTAGGTTGTCACCAGTTTAGGACTAGGAGGAAAAATCCTTCAATAAAGGGCCCTGGTGACAACCAGGCATTCCCTTACTTTCCGTTTTGGCTATGGGACAGGAAGTAAAGGAAAATCTCCCCAAAAAGGACACGGAATTCAAAAAGTTACCACCCAAAAACTTAAAAAATAAAACACATTTTGCCTTAAGCTCTACTTTAAGGACCTGCAAGATAAGATACAACGTATAGAATTTGTTCTTGGGGAAAGAAGTAGATTAAGTTTACACCATAGAAATGCAGTCCAGGTGCGTTCGAGGCTTTTCTGCATGCGTTTTTGCCAAATCCAGCGCATTTTCTACACCTTAATTTCCATACCCTAAAATACATGTGCGTTTTACTGTGTTCCAGTGCAGAAAAAAAAAATTCAGCAGGTTCTACTGTTTTTTTCTGACTGCACTGGTGTGAAGTATGCCATTAAAAACCATACAACCTACTTTCCATGCGTTTTTGATGCAGAAAATAAAAACGCAATGGACTTCATGTGGTTTGAACTGGCCCTACCTCCAATTGTAAGCACATGTATTCTGAGTAGCAGTACCTGACGGGCATGCCTATAGCTACTGCCGAGTCACAGAGGTCTCCTGACTCCTAGAAATAGTTTGAAAGCGGAGGAAACCCCTCTCTGCCACAAACGTTGCGGGAGCCCCGTCCTTCCCCAGCAGCACAGGCCACTATTTATGGAAGCTCACCAATTTTATTGCACTCTTGTCGTAATAAAAGGAAATGGATAGTAGAGAAGTAAAGCTCCATAAAGCGTTATCAGCAATAAAGGCAATCATTCTGGGTGGCAGGGATTGTCAGTGTACATATAGATAAGGATATTGTTTTTATCTGAGCACTTAAAATTTGCACAGAGATTTAAATACATAATCAATATAGTCAGGGAAAGTAAAGCAACAGGAATACCCAAGCCGAGTTGCATTTCTTAAAACACAGGTGTCAAGCACAAGGCCCGCGGGCTGAATCCAGTGCAATGCAATGCAATCTAGCTGTGGACCGCAAAGACAAGGCTAATCAATGAGGCCCACTGGGCCCAGTCATATACAAGGAGATATAGTAGGCCTCATTCATTAACCACTTAAGACCCGGACCTTTAGGCAGCTAAAGGACCCGGCCAGGTTTTGTGATTCGGCACTGCGTCGCTTTAACAGACAATTGCGGGGATCGTGCGACGTGGCTCCCAAACAAAATTGGCGTCCTTTTTTCCCCACAAATAGAACTTTCTTTTGGTGGTATTTGATCACCTCTGCGGTTTTTATTTTTTGCGCTATAAACAAAAATAGAGCGACAATTTTGAAAAATGCAATATTTTTTTACTTTTTGCTATAATAAATATCCCCCAAAAAATATAAAAAAACAAAAATATTTTTTCCTCAGTTTAGGTCGATACGTAGTCTTCTACAAATTTTTGGTAAAAAAAAAAAAAAAAAAAAAAAAAAATCGCAATAAGCGTTTATTGGTTGGTTTGCACAAAATTTATAGCGTTTACAAAATAGGGGATAGTTTTATTGCATTTTTTTTTCTATTTAATTTTTTTTACTACTTATGGCGGCGATCAGCATTTTTTTTTTTTGACTGCGACATTGTGGCGGACACTTCGGACTATTTTGACACATTTTTGGGACAACTGTCATTTTCACAGCAAAAAATGCATCGTTTATTGTGGAAATGACATTTCCAGTTTGGGAGATAACCACAAGGGGCCGCTGAAGGGGTTATGTGTTCCCTAATGTGTGTTTACAACTGTAGGGGTGTGTGGCTGTAGGTGCGACGTCATCGATTGTGTCTCCCTATAAAAAAAGGGATCACACGATCGACGAGGCCGCCACAGTAAAGAACGGGGAAGCCGTGTTTACACACGTCTCTCCCCGTTCTTCAGCTCCGGGGACCGATTGCCGCACTCCAGCGGCGATCGGGTCCGCGAGTCCCATGGTCCCGGAGCTTCGGACTGGGTCGTGGGAGCTGTGCCGTGGGCTCACGACCCACGGCTGGGTACTAGCACAGCACGTACCTGTACTTGCATGTGCCCAGCTGTGCCATTCTGCCGACGTATATGTGCAGGAGGTGGTCCTTAAGTGGTTAATGTATCTATAAAGATATTACTTAATTCGCTTTCCACTCAAAAAGACCAAATGTATGCTTGCTATGGGCAACACAAGCTAGTCAGTGAGGCCTATTGGTCTCAGTCATATACTAAAGTTAGTGGGTCTCATTCATCAATATGCCTATAAGGAATTGCCTTAAAATTAGTTTAGCCATTGCAAAGACCAGTTACCTTGTTGCTATGGGAAACACTGGCTATTTAGTCATATACTAGACCCTATATGCCTTATTTGCCAGTGTCTATAAAGTAGAGGTGCACTGAATGGAAACTTTAGTGCCGAAAATGCAGGAAACTCATTCAATGAATCCAAGATCTGCAAGCTGAGATAACATGCACTGTATTTATATATTAACACAATTTCACAGGAACTATGAGATAAAATAAAGTACATGAATATTCCTTTATCCCATTGTTTTGCAAATATATGTACACTACAAACTGTATGATTTAATCGGTTCCGATATTGCTGTTTTACCAACCCTACAGCTTATTATTCTAAATAGAAAACTTTAATTTTGTTTGCAAATATTAAAGATTCCAACTACCAGCAAGAATAAGTCCTTGCATTTAAAGAGCACCTGTCATTTCAGATCCACCATGGCAGCGTCTGTTAGCGGGCATCCACTCACCTACTGCCGCCACGTCCCTCACCTTGTTGTGTCACTGCCATATCACCAAGTGAATGGGAGTGTCAGTGAGTCAACAGCGGGCCAGAGGAGTCGCTGTGGTACAGTTGCTTTTTGAAAATTAGGATGTAAATTAAATCCACCCTGGCTAAGATCAGGGGCAGGAATGATGCCCCAATTGCTGGAATCAGGGGCAGGAATGATGCCCCAATTGCTGGAATCAGGGGCAGGAATGGTGCCCCAATTGCTGGAATCAGGGGCAGGAATGATGCCCCAATTGCTGGAATCAGGGGCAGGAATGATGCCCCAATTGCTGGAATCAAGGGCAGGAATGATGCCCCAATTGCTGGGATCAAGGGCAGGAATGATGCCCCAATTGCTGGGATCAAGGGCAGGAATGATGCCCAATTGCTGGGATCAAGGGCAGGAATGATGCCCCAATTGCTGGGATCAAGGGCAGGAATGATGCCCCAATTGCTGGGATCAAGGGCAGGAATGATGCCCCAATTGCTGGGATCAAGGGCAGGAATGATGCCCCAATTGCTGGGATCAAGGGCAGGAATGATGCCCCAATTGCTGGAATCAGGGGCAGGAATGATGCCCCAATTGCTGGAATCAGGGGCAGGAATGATGCCCCAATTGCTGGAATCAGGGGCAGGAATGATGCCCCAATTGCTGGGATCAAGGGCAGGAATGATGCCCCAATTGCTGGGATCAAGGGCAGGAATGATGCCCCAATTGCTGGGATCAAGGGCAGGAATGATGCCCCAATTGCTGGGATCAAGGGCAGGAATGATGCCCCATTTGCTGGGATCAAGGGCAGGAATGATGCCCCAATTGCTGGGATCAAGGGCAGGAATGATGCCCCAATTGCTGGAATCAGGGGCAGGAATGATGCCCCAATTGCTGGAATCAGGGGCAGGAATGATGCCCCAATTGCTGGGATCAAGGGCAGGAATGATGCCCCAATTGCTGGGATCAAGGGCAGGAATGATGCCCCAATTGCTGGGATCAAGGGCAGGAATGATGCCCCAATTGCTGGGATCAAGGGCAGGAATGATGCCCCAATTGCTGGGATCAAGGGCAGGAATGATGCCCCAATTGCTGGGATCAAGGGCAGGAATGATGCCCCAATTGCTGGGATCAAGGGCAGGAATGATGCCCAAATTGCTGGGATCAAGGGCAGGAATGATGCCCCAATTGCTGGAATCAGGGGCAGGAATGATGCCCCAATTACTGGAATCAGGGGCAGGAATGATGCCCCAATTGCTGGAATCAGGGGCAGGAATGATGCCCCAATTGCTGGAATCAAGGGCAGGAATGATGCCCCAATTGCTGGGATCAAGGGCAGGAATGATGCCCCAATTGCTGGGATCAAGGGCAGGAATGATGCCCCAATTGCTGGGATCAAGGGCAGGAATGATGCCCCAATTGCTGGAATCAGGGGCAGGAATGATGCCCCAATTGCTGGAATCAGGGGCAGGAATGATGCCCCAATTGCTGGGATCAGGGGCAGGAATGATGCCCCAATTGCTGGGATCAGGGGCAGGAATGATGCCCCAATACCTCGGATCAGGGGCAGGATTGATGCCCCGTTGCTGGGATCAAGGGCAAAAATTATGCACCATTGATGGGATCAGGGGCAGGAAGTTCGGAGACCCCTGGTATATACAGTCCAAACTGGACCAATGCAACTATGTAAAAATATACCATAACTGGAATTCTTTAAATCAGATTAACAGGAAAAACAGTCGCAAAGATAGACTAAGCCTTTAAATAAATGGTGTAAGCCCTCATTAACTTTGAAGCAATTTGACAGGTCAATTTGCTTCAATTTCGCACCCTATTGCCGGCAATCACACCGCTCAAATCGGTGCGACACCGACTTTGTGGTGTCACGCGGATTTAAAAAATGTGGTTCCTGCACTACTTTTGGTGAGCTTGGGTACAACCTGCATAGATATCCGTGCATGAAGCCGCACTGAAATGCGACTTTGAAATCATGCGATTTCAGATGAAGTCACAGTATTTTAAAGCCGCAGTCAATGTGAAGGAGGGCTTAAAGCCCCGCCCTCTCTCTCCCACTCATCCAGCACTATGTAGCAGGGTGCAAGAGACTACATTATATTAAAAAAAAAATTCTAAGGAAATATACATTCCAGTTTATCACTGAGAATAAAGTACTGGAGGGTTTAGGTGGACTTTGAGCTTACATTTATTTTAACTCATTTGGATCCATTTATGCATAGTTATAATTATTATTAATAATAATAATAAATAATATTATATTTATTATTATATTATGTATTATTATTATAATATCGCAGCCAAATTTGTGAAAATATGAATTCCTGTATGAAAATAGCAGAAGAAAAATATCCTGCAACAAAAAAGCTTGGCAAAAAACGTTGCTTTATAATTAGTCATATGCAATTCCCTAAACCCTGCGGAAGAAGCCATAAGACCCACGGGCATCTAAAAAGGAAAATAAATATTTCAGCCATGACATTTCTATACTCCAACGCTAAAATAAAGCAAAGTAATGGGTAAATATCCTAAGAGAATAAAATGAATGTGTATTTATTCATCCACAAAGCAGCAGAAAATTACCTTTAAATTATTAAAGTCTAACTAACGAAGCAACTTTTATTTTAGCTTTGTATAGAGTGGAGAGGGAATATAACAGCGGTCAGCCTTTTATTGCCGTCTGTGTCCCCATTTAGGAGATTCACCCTCTCTATCCTGTTTACCATTATCAATAAAGGTGAAAATAAAGAAAAATCCAAAATTTTGGGTTGTCCCCAAAAAAAGAGTGTCAATATTCCAAAGGAGACACTAGTTTCAACGGCCTAGCGGGAAGGGGGGTCAAAGAATATGCTTAATTTGCAGGGATTTCCTCTCACTTCCTGTTTGACTATGGGGACAGGAAGTGAAGGTAAAACTCTGCAGTGGGACACAGATAGTGAAAAAAAAAAAAAAATATCTGACGGGTTATAACCCTCTCCATCTAAAATGAAAAAAAATATATAGTTGCATATAGTTCTACTTTAAGTATATAACCCAAGAGCATATTCTACTTTGTTTGTTTTAATCAATCAAAAACAAGTTGCAAAACTGTAAAAATACAATCAAACATTAAAAGAGGTTATAAAAGTAAAAAAAAAAAAAAAAAAAAAAAAAAAAGTTTCCCTAAATGTTTCCCTCCTTCACTTACCTCATCCTTCTATTTTGCTTTTAATTGTTCTTCTGTCTGTAACTCCACACAGTAATGCAAGGCTTTCTCCCTGGTGTGAAAAAAGCCTCTTAAGGGGGTGAGCAGGAGTGTCAGGACGCCCACTAACACACAGCTCCTTTATCTGCAAAGTAGAGAGTGTCCTGACACTCCTGCTCGCCCCCTCCCCCCCCCTCAAGAGGCTTTCACCACACCAGGGAGAAAGCCTTGCATTACTGTGTGGAGTTACAGACAGAAGAAGAACAGGAAGTGAGGATTTCTCAGAAGGAATAAGGACATTTAATAGCAAAATGGAAGGATGAGGTACGTGAAGGAGGACTGCACTAAGGTAAAGGAAGCTATCGAGGGAATTTTTTGTTTACCTTTACAGCCCCTTTAAAGCGGAGGTTCACCCTAAAACTACTCTGTCCCATCCCATCCAGCATACTGGAGTCAGCATGCTAAGGTAAAAAGAGATGAATCTGCGCCACAGACAATTTAAATAAAAAAATATAAAATAAAAAGTGGTGTAATAAAAATTAAAAAGGTGATTAAGTTTGAAGTGGCTGCCCCTACATAAAAACCCACCTAGGTGGGAGTGAATATTAAGTAAAAAATAGCAGGTAATGGCGCCTACTAGAAATAAAGGCCTAGATTCACAAAGCTACGCCTGTGTAAATAAACAGGAGTAATTTGATGAGCGTTTTTACGCTAGTCAAATCCTCAAACCATGAATGCGTGCTAAATTTCGACTTTATTACGTGTTAGTACGCCTTCAGATCTACGCTGCCTGAAAATTGCGGCCATGACTTCTGTTGTCACCTTCATGTATGCTAATGAGCTTTTGCCTGGAATCCACAAAATTTCGATCTTCAAACGAATCAACCTTAGTCATCTAACTATACCACTTTTTGAATATTAGACAGCATGTTAAGTATGGCAATTAACGTTTTTCGATTATTATTTTTAAGTAAGTCGTGAATAGGAAGTTCGTAAACGTACTAAAACACGAATGATCACGACGTGATTTCAATGCAAAAATTCCTGAACAGAGCATGCGCAGTTCGATCGTCGCATTAATTTAAATGCTTCACTACTCACGTATTCGATTGCAAAAAAAATACGATACAATAGACGCGCAATATGAATTCGGCGTAGAGTTGATAACTAGGTATTTCGATTACGCAAAGATTACATCTATGGAATCTGCAAAGTGTATAAAGGAATGTGCAATAAATAAAATATAAATGGTGTCTGTCAAAAGAGTGCTGGCCTAGTCAAAGTATAACATATAACACAAAATAAGTTGAATATTAATAATTATGTGATTGAATTAGTATAAATATAAAAATAATTCATAGTCCAATTCCTAGTGATAAAAATTCCAAAATAGGTCAGATTAATGATGATAATAATAATAATCCAAGGTCCAGTATATATATTTATTTCAAGATTGCTTCGAAAAGTAATGCTATAAGGTGATATGTGCTTCATGCAGGTATAGCCGTCAGTGGATCACTCAGTGCTCTCCCCAATGGTCCCGCACTCACCGGATCCAACTACCCCTGCAGGGGTAATAGGCTTTCTCAGTAAGTCTCCACACTTCAATAAAATCTGCCTGGTTTCCTCACATGGGGTCTATCCAACCATTCAGCCGCTCAGAGAAGATAGGATGAAACGAAAATGCCCAATAGCGTGATACCGTTTTGTAACAAGTAAAATTTATTCTTAATAAACAATGGGTACTCACAATTTACATGCAGTTAAAAAGCCTTTAGAAAATATGTGCTGTAGCTCTAAGGAACGTTCGCTCGACCGGTTTCGTCGTTCTGACGTCATCTGGAGCGTGCCTCTGAGCCTTCAGCACTCGCTATTTATAATTGACGTTATGTCGGAAAATGCGGACGTTGTGTCGAAAATTGCGGACGTTGTGTCGACAAAATGTCGAAAAAACGGGTCCGACGTTACGTCGTGAAAACTCCGTTGTTCCGGTATCCTCCATGTTGGAGATTACTACAGACCGTAGTCCTAACACTAGAGGCTCAGTATTGTAGTCGACACTACGACGGACGTTCTGTCGGGAAAGCAAACCCCCGATCTTACGTCGAAAAAGTTCCTAACTTTCGAGCGTCCTCCATGTTAGAGATTTTTGCAGACCGGAGTCCAGTCTCAAGAGGCTCTATATTAAAAAGGAGAAAATACGTTAGTTTTCATATCGGGAAAACCCCGGAAGTTAGATCGAAATATAGTAAAAACTTGATTATTTAGCTGATCTCCATATTACAGCAAGGTGATGTTAATAACATAATCAGATATATATAGGATTGCAAAAAAAAAATATATATATATATATATATATATATATATATATATATATATATAAAATATATAAATAGACATTATGGGAAAAAACATTAGTTAATAGAATACAATTAAAAATATAATTATATGAGGAGTAGTTGATAGGAAAAAGAGAGGTAGATGTGTATATGTCGATGAGGCAATCCGATGTATTATTATAATTAGATATATGAAAAAATCCCGTATTAAAATATTATATATAATATAAAATTAAAATAAAATATATAAAAATATGGAAATTAAAAATTGTTAAAAATTGGTTAAAAAACAATTTAGATCCACAACTACTCCTCATATAATTATAATTTTAATTGTATTCTGAGGAGTAGTTGTGGATCTAAATTGTTTTTTAACCAATTTTTAACAATTTTTAATTTCCATATTTTTATATATTTTATTTTAATTTTATATTATATATAATATTTTAATACGGGATTTTTTCATATATCTAATTATAATAATACATCGGATTGCCTCATCGACATACACATCTACCTCTCTTTTTCCTATCAACTACTCCTCATATAATTATAATTTTAATTGTATTCTATTAACTAATGTTTTTTCCCATAATGTCTATTTATATATATTTTATATATATATATATATATATATATATATATTATATATATATTTTATATATATATATATTTTATATATATATATATATATATATATATAATATATATATATATATTATATATATATATATATATATATATATATTTATTTATTTTTTTCACATATTTGCAATCCTATATATATCTGATTATGTTATTAACATCACCTTGCTGTAATATGGAGATCAGCTAAATAATCAAGTTTTTACTATATTTCGATCTAACTTCCGGGTTTTTCCCGATATGAAAACGAACGTATTTTCTCCTTTTTAATATAGAGCCTCTTGAGACTGGACTCCGGTCTGCAAAAATCTCTAACATGGAGGACGCTCGAAAGTTAGGAACTTTTTCGACGCAAGATCGGGGGTTTGCTTTCCCGACAGAACGTCCGTCGTAGTGTCGACTACAATACTGAGCCTCTAGTGTTAGGACTACGGTCTGTAGTAATCTCCAACATGGAGGATACCGGAACAACGGAGTTTTCACGACGTAACGTCGGACCCGTTTTTTCGACATTTTGTCGACACAACGTCCGCAATTTTCGACACAACGTCCGCATTTTCCGACATAACGTCAATTATAAATAGCTAGTGCTGAAGGCTCAGAGGCACGCTCCAGATGACGTCAGAACGACGAAACCGGTCGAGCGAACGTTCCTTAGAGCTACAGCACATATTTTCTAAAGGCTTTTTAACTGCATGTAAATTGTGAGTACCCATTGTTTATTAAGAATAAATTTTACTTGTTACAAAACGGTATCACGCTATTGGGCATTTTCGTTTCATCCTATCTTCTCTGAGCGGCTGAATGGTTGGATAGACCCCATGTGAGGAAACCAGGCAGATTTTATTGAAGTGTGGAGACTTACTGAGAAAGCCTATTACCCCTGCAGGGGTAGTTGGATCCGGTGAGTGCGGGACCATTGGGGGAGAGCACTGAGTGATCCACTGACGGCTATACCTGCATGAAGCACATATCACCTTATAGCATTACTTTTCGGAAGCAATCTTGAAAATATATATATATTTTTATAAAACTGGACTTTTCTTGGATTATTATTATTATCATCATTTAATCTTGCAACACCTATTTTGGAATTTTTATCACTAGGAATTGGACTTTTATGAATTATTTTTATATTTATACTAATTCAATCACATAATTATTAATATTCAACTTATTTTGTGTTATATATGTTATACTTTGACTAGGACCAGCACTCTTTTGGACAGACACCATTTATATTTATATTTATTTGCACATTCCTTTATACACTTTATTTCTAGTAGGCGCCATTACCTGCTATTTTTTACTGGAGTCAGCATGCTGTTTTTTTTTTTTTTTTTTAATCGCTGTACTTACTGTTTAATGAATAATTTTATTTTCTCCCCACCGCGGGTGAATGGCGCGGCTATTTCGCCACACGCCTTCCGAAAATAGCCCATTTAGGACTCGGCTCTTCCCGGCGCTATACGGCGCCTGCGCACAGACCTAGCCGAGTCCTATGGCTATGGCGCGTCACGCCCGCCGAAAAAAGTCGCAGTGGGGAGAAAATAAAATTCTTAATTAAACAGTAAGTAGAGCGATTAAAAAAAAAAAAAAAAAAAACACAGCATACTGGCGCTGACGCCAGTATGCTGGATGGGACAGTCGTTTTAGGGTGAACCGCCGCTTTAAGTATATTATTAGATTGTGAGCTCTTTTGATCAGGGCCCTCTTAATCCTCTTGTATATTATTGCATTTTAACTGTATTGCCTCCCTTTTATATTGTAAAATGCTGTAAACTGTTGACATTATATAAACCCTGCATTTTAATAAAACATAACATTTACATTTTAAAAAAATGTTTTAGTAACACAAAAAAAGTATGTCATTTTTGTTCTGATGATTCAAAGATCTGCTTCCTTCATGCCTATATATAAGCAGTATTACCAGCTTTTATGAATGGAGGATCTGAGAGGAAAGGGTGGGCACAGTTGGTCACTCTTGTGGTCTCTGCAATGGTTCTCTTAGTTCCATTAACCTCTGCCGCACCAGAAATGTAAAGCAGCAGGGGTGGGAGGTAGGTAGGTAGGTCAGATAAGGAAGGTTTCGGCTTGATGCTGAAAACCAGAGCACCACAAACCAAAAATGATATTTCAATATTCAAAGCAAACTCATCCATCCATGTCTTCATGTTTGATTTTGCCGAGAAATCACTTGAGAAAAACACCCCCCTAGCATTTCTAGCCTTGGCCGTCTTTAGTAACAGCAGATGATTCATCTACCATTTATTTCCTAGGAATCCATCTGCCCTTACCTCAGGCATGGAGTGCGTGTTTAGCTAAGAAAGCTCATCCAGATGAAAAAAATAAAATAATGGCCATGAATACTCCTGAGACGTATGACCTCTATATGAATAATGAATAGATTCATGCACAGCATGAATCCATCTATGGCCGCTGCCCCTTATTCATTCGTCCGACACCTTTCAGGAGGCTGGGTGTTTTTTTTGAAGCAACAGATTAGAGCAGGGATCCTCAAACTACGGCCCTCCAGCTGTTGCGGAACTACACATCCCATGAGGCATTGTAAAACTCTGACATTCACAGACATGACTAGGCATGATGGGAATTGTAGTTCCTGAACAACTGGAGGGCCGTAGTTTGAAGACCCATGGATTAGAGCCATAGAATCGAATAGGCTTCAAAATAAGGTGGCCTTGGAGCGCAGAGCATTGTGCCATGAACCCGAATACATGTTGGCTTAAATTAACTAAGACATTTGATTTTTTTTTTTTATTGGATATGTTTTATAGCAGAAAGTAAAAAAATATTGGTGTCCCTCACCCCCCCTCCCCAATTTCATAATTATATATATGTGTGAGAGAGAGTGTGTGAGCGAGTGCGAGTGTGTGAGCGAGAGCGAGCGAGCGAGCATATATTATACACACATATACACACACACAGTTTAGACCAAATACCACCAAAAGAAAGCTCCTTTTGTGTGTGTTGTGAGAAAATTATATTTGGATACAGCAGGGCTCAAAATTTCAAGCCCTGAGCTATTAGCCAGGCCTCAAGAGTTACTTGCCACCAGTTGCCCCACCTAATTCATACACTGCCCTGCACCTAATTGCACCCGTAAACACGCCCTCGTAGATTATCTCATAGAATGACACGGTTAAATGTTTTATGCAGAATCAAGTTACACAATTAAATATTACCAACAACAACTTTAACAAAATGGGACAGGGCACTGGGGGCAGGGCAGACCAGACAGGGCACTGGGGGCAGGGCAGACCAGACAGGGCACTGGGGGCAGGGCAGACCAGACAGGGCACTGGGGGCAGGGCAGACCAGACAGGGCACTGGGGGCAGGGCAGACCAGACAGGGCACTGGGGGCAGGGCAGACCAGACAGGGCACTGGGGGCAGACCAGACCAGACAGGGCACTGGGGGCAGACCAGACCAGACAGGGCACTGGGGGCAGACCAGACCAGACAGGGCACTGGGGGCAGACCAGACAGGGCACTGGGGGCAGACCAGACCAGACAGGGCACTGGGGGCAGACCAGACCAGACAGACAGACAGGGCACTGGGGGCAGACCAGACCAGACAGACAGGGCACTGGGGGCAGACCAGACAGACAGGGCACTGGGGGCAGACCAGACAGGGCACTGGGGGCAGACCAGACCAGACAGGGCACTGGGGGCAGACCAGACCAGACAGGGCACTGGGGGCAGACCAGACCAGACAGGGCACTGGGGGCAGACCAGACAGACAGGGCACTGGGGGCAGACCAGACAGACAGGGCACTGGGGGCAGACCAGACAGACAGGGCACTGGGGGCAGACCAGACAGACAGGGCACTGGGGGCAGACCAGACAGACAGGGCACTGGGGGCAGACCAGACAGACAGGGCACTGGGGGCAGACCAGACAGACAGGGCACTGGGGGCAGACCAGACAGACAGGGCACTGGGGGCAGACCAGACAGACAGGGCACTGGGGGCAGACCAGACAGACAGGGCACTGGGGGCAGACCAGACAGACAGGGCACTGGGGGCAGACCAGACAGACAGGGCACTGGGGGCAGACCAGACAGACAGGGCACTGGGGGCAGACCAGACAGACAGGGCACTAGAACTGGGTCTCTTCCCCATTCTCTTGCTGTCTCCTCTGCAACTTACATCCATCCTCTCTCTCTCTCTCTCTCTCTCACCTTTCCTCTTCAGCCGCCAATCTCATCGGGACTCTAAGTGTAGGCACAGATTGGAGGGAGATTGGTCATGCAGCCCTGTCATCACTCGCCCCCAGCTTAAATCCACTCGCCAAATGCTAGTAGGCGAGTGTACATTTTGAGGGCTGGGATACAGCGTTGCATGACCGCGCAATTGTCACTTAAAGTAACACAGGACAGTTTCGCAAAAAGTGGCCTGGTCATGAAGGGGGGGGGGGTAAATCTTTCGGAGGTGAAGTTGTTAAGATCCATTGAAATTATTAAAGTAATTAATTCAGCCCCTATGGTGGTATACAATTAACCCTTTATATTAAAGAAATGTGTGCCCCGGAGGGGAAGGAAGATCTTGGGAACAGCACAGGTACACAAGGGTTAATGCAGCCTAAAGCCTCCGGCTATAAAGGCACAGCTATGATGTGCTATAGTCTCATGTAAAAATAAAATGTAATTCTGCATTCTTATTGATGAAAGGAAAATTAGAGTGGTAATTGCACGGGGTGGAAATACATGCAGTGTAACCATGGCACCGGTCTGCATCATAAGCTGGAACAAAAAATAAAAATCCCATTATTGCCAATATGTCTTCCTTGGAAGCATGAGAGCAAGAAGAAGAAATCAAGTGTGGGGAAGGAGTCGGATTCCGGGGGCCCTAAAGACAAACTCCAGGCTTAGGATAAAAATGCCCCACAGTTCCAGAAACCCCTTCAATACCAAAAACCAGAGCTTTTTTCCCAGTGGGGACGCGGGGGGGACGCAGTTGCGGCACCTCCTGGACTGACTGTATATAATGTCACGGTGTGCTGGGGTGTGCTGCAGGATATTGATGCTCACTGCTGGCGGATCGATTCTAGCTGGAGGGGGGTCTATTGTTGCCAAGGAGGTCTAGTGTTGCTGGTGGGGGACCTATTGTTGCTGGGGGGTCAGTTGTTGCTGAAGGAGATCTACTGTTGGGGGAGGGGTCTATTGTTAATGGCTGCCAGAGAGTCTATAAATGCTGGCTGTGCGGAGATCTGTTGATGCTGCCAGGAGTCTATTGTTTCTGGGGGGGGGGGGGGGGGGTTTGTTGTGGATGGTACATTGTTGGGGGTGGGGATCTACTGTTGCTGGCTGAAGGGGAACCCAAATTCCATACAAATTACTTAGCACAGCAAAATGATACTTGGTTGTGTATTGTCTAAAAGGGACGGTACTGGGAGGTGGGAAGGGGATGGAACCAAGGGATGTTGCTCGGAGGGCCGGAGAAAACAACCCACTCAGAAAAAGGGGAGTTCCTGCACTTATTGTCTGAGAAGAAAAAAAGTCCTGCCTTAAACATAACAGCAAATGAAAAGTCATATCAGAAATACCTAAAAAATATAAACATCCCCGCTATGCTGTGGCTTCATCCCGGTTCGGATGACACCTCGCCAGAAACACAATCAGGGTTCCATTGGCACTTTACCTAAAGATAGGAGCTTCCTCACTTGCCAGAACACTGCAGAATCTGGTCAACAAAGGAGTAGCGACCCTGTACAGCAGGGGTCGCAAACTGGCGGCCCTCCAGCTGTTGCAAAAAAGTCCCATGAGGCATTGCAAGGCCGACGGTTACAAGCATGACTCCTACAGGCCATTCCACAACAGCTGGAGGGCCAATAGTTTGAGACCCCTGCGGTACAGTGACAGATAAAACAGAAGAGATGGCTGCATTAGTATTCTTTAGGCTCCCCCCCCCCTTTATTTTCACCTGGTGATCTAGCCAGAAAGTGATTTATTTTCCAAGCTCCTTTAAAGTGGTTGTAAAGCCTTCCATATACCCAGTGATGTAACTAGCCTCAGGGGATACACAGAGGTGAAACAAATCCTCCTACACAGGTGGTGTATTTAGGTTTTGTGCTGCCCTAGGCCTGACTAAACTCGCGCACCCCCTAATTTAAATATGGCACACCCCTTCTTGACAAGGCCACGCCCTTTCTATTCAAGACCCGCCCTGGATTCCCTTAATTTGGGAAATCTCTCCAATGGGACAGGAATGGTAAAAAATAAACTGACAGGGGCTATAACCCCCCTTACTCTATCCAAAATGAAAAATAAAAGTTAAGTGCCTATAGTTCTACTTTAAGCAAAAATTTCTGATAATTTTATGGAGAGGACTAAAAAGATTTAACCATGCCAATGGTGCAGCAGAACCCCCCACCACCCACAGTTGCAGAACGCCGGCCACCTGCATACCAGAAGCAATGCGGCCGCTTTATGGGGGCGCTAAACTAATTTGCCTTTCAGCCCAGCCTGCCCCATAAGACTGCCGCTATACTAATAGTGTAGCACAAGCCGGCGGGGACTCTTTCTGCTGCCCCCCTGCAAAGTGCCGCCCTAGGCCTGGGCCTTGTTGGCCTAGGCCAGGATACAGCGCTGCTCCTACATACATTGTTGTACTTCTTTATCTGCAGTACTCTCTCCCCTACAGATGTTCAAAGTGCAGAACTTATACAACTTGTCTGAGCTTTCAGAAAACAGAGGACGTAGAGGTAAAATTACACTCAGGAGCGCTCTGAGAGCTGATTAAAGAAAAGAGACACACCCCTTTCACACAGCACACAGGAACAGAGCTGAGGCGGTCAATCATAGGTTGTGTGCTGGATAGCGACGGGTGGAAGCAGAAATGTCACTGCTGACATCTGCTACTCCATAGGAGGTGAATAGAGCGACCGATTAGGTCCGCCTGAAAAAAAAAAAAAAAAAAGGCGGAACCTGATCGGAAAGACGTGTGAAAAGGGGAATCTAAAGGGATGCATTTTTCTTGAGCTAAAAAAGGTGCTGAAAATGGCCAACAAAAATGTCATATTAATTTAAATTCATAATATTAATTAAAAAGTTGAAAAAAATGTTGAAAAAAATATATATATATAAAAATTAAACAGATTTTCGGTTTCGGTCAAGTGCATCCTGAATGTTTGGTTTTGGTACCAAAATGAATCAGCTGCTACACCTGCAGGGCTCTAATTAGGAAATCTGCAGGGTTTGCTGCCTTAAGTCGTGCAGGTACATTATACGATTGATTTTTTTTCGATTTTTAATCGTTTTTAAAAGGAATCATTTAACCGTTATGTCTCTATACCCTGTAAACAGTCATTTCAGCAAAAATTTAAAAATAAAAGTTTCCTTTACAACTCCTTTAGGCCAGGTTCACACCTATGCGAATTGAGTGCGGCTTAAACCGCATCCAATACGCAGAACATTTCTAAATACATTGTTTTCAATGAGGCTGGTTCACATATGTGCGATGCATTCGCACTGCGCATTGCAGAAAAAACGTGTGCGGATTTTTTGCCTTGCGGTGCGGCTCAGGTGCGAATTCAGGCCCATTATCTTCTATGGGTACGCAGCTGATTCGCAGATGTGTTCATTTCTCTTCAGGAATTTCTCATTCAGCTCAATACACTTCCCTCCCACTCTCCTCTCACCCGGAACTTCTCCCAGGTCTCCAAATTTGCACTTAAAACAATGGATCTGCTGAACACTTCCCTTATCTATCTGCAGAGATTACAGAGCTGAAATTCGCACTGCACAAGTGTGAACCCAGCCTTAAACTTTATTATTTTTTTTGCTATTTTTTTTCCCCACAAAAGTGGAGTCACCCTTTAAGACTAATTACTGTGCGGTCTACATAACCGATAACAAATCACAAAATAAAATGAATGAAGCACAATATCCCCTGAAGGAAACACTTCATAAATAAGGGAAACATTGTATCCAGCTTTAATACTACATTGTTTACAATAGTCTCCAACCACAAAGACCATCTCTTCTGAAAAGCTTCAACTACATAATAACTTTAATCATACGGTGTGACATGAAGTGCATCAGATGTTTCATCCACGTATCCTGTAGAAAATGAAAAACAACATACAAAGAATTCCCATAAAAAAAAAAAAAAAGAAGACAGATCTAAATCTCTATTTAACCCTTAGGGGTATATGGAAGATCACTATGTACAACACTTGATGCAGCTCATTTCAGACCATATTATTAACCACTTGCTTACTGGGCACATAAACCCCCTTCCTGCCCAGGCGAAATTTCAGCACTGCGACGCTTGAAATTAAAATTGCGTGGTCGTGCAACATGCCTCCCAAACAAAATTGACGTCTTTTTTTTCCCCACAAATAGAGCTTTCTTTTGGTGGTATTTGATCACCTCCGCGGTTTTTTTTTTTTTGCGCTATAAACAAAAAAAAAAAAGTGACAATTTTGAAAAAAAATAAAAAAACAACACACACACACATATTATATATATATATATATATATATATATATATATATATATATATATATATATATATATATTTTTTTTTTTTTTTTTTTTTTTTTTAACTATAATAAATATCCCATTTAATAAATAAAATATATATTTCTCAGTTTAGGCCGATATGTATTCTACATATTTTTGGTAAAAAAAAAAAAAAATATGTATTATACATATCGGCCTAAACTGATTTTTTTTTTTACCAAAATCGCAATAAGCGTATAGAGATTGGTTCGCGCAAAAGTTATAGTGACTACAAAATAGGGGATAGAACGCTGACATTTTTTGTATTAATTCTTTTTTACTAGTAATACGGCGATGTGCGAATTTTGTCAGGACTGCGATATTGCGGTGGACACACTTTTGACACATTTTTGGGACCATTCACATTAATACAGCGAACAGTGCTATAAAAATGCATTGATTACTGTATAAATGTGACTGGCAGGGAAGGGGCTAACACTAAGGGGGCATGGAAGGCGTTGAATGTGTATCCTGGTGTGTTCTTACAGTGTGTGGAGGGGGACTGACGGGGGGAGGTGACCAATGCTGTGTCCCTATGTACAAGGGACACAGCATCGGTCTCCTCTCCCTGACAGGACATGGAGCTCTGTGTTTACACACACAGCTCCACGTCCCTGCTCTAAAACTGCCGATCGGGGTTCCTTGCGGCCATCGCGGCCGCCAGACACATGCATCGGCATCTCAGGGACCCGCCGGGTGCGTGCGCCCCCCAGTGGCCAAATGACTCGAGGACGTCATATGACGACCTCCTGGATTTACAGAGCCACCGTGAGGCCGTCATTTGACAAGGACAACAAGAAGTTTAAGAACTTCACTCCCTCTTTCTTTTCTTTCCCCCCTCCAGAGTCTTCCTGCTGTGATCCAATGCCACATCTGAGATCAGCGCCACCATCTTCTTCTCCAACGTCATTGGCAGTAGACATGTGCACGGCGTAAAAAAATAAAATTGTTTAGATTTGTTCATCTTGTTATTTAGTTCAGTTAAAGTTGTAAATTTGTATTTAACCACTTCCTGACGGCCGTACGACTATATACAGCCGCAGGGTGGTTCCAATTCTCTGATCTGCTGTCTTTTTACGGCCTTCGCTCCTCCAGGCCACTGGGGGGTGCGCATGCCCGCCGCATCACTGAGATGCCGATGCGCATGCCTGGCAGTCACGGTGTCCTCCAGGCACTCTCGATCGGCGGGTACAGGACAAGATCCATGTCCTATCAGGGAGAGAGACCGATCTGTGTCCCTTGTATATAGATCGGTCACCTTCCCCAGTCACCCCCTCCCCCCACAGTTAGAACACAATGCAGGGTACACATTTAACCCCTCCCTCACCCCCTAGTGTTAACCCCTTTAATGCCACTCACATTTATATAGTAATTACTGCATATTTATAGCACTGATCGCTGTATAAATGTGAATGGCACCAAAAATTTGTCAAAAGTGTCCGATGTGTCCGCCATAATGTCGCAGTCCCCAAAAAAATAAATAATCGCAGATCGCTGCAATTACTAGTAAAAAAATAAATAAAAAATAATAATAATTCTGTCCCCTATTTTGTAAGCGCTATAACTTTTGCGCAAACCAGATGCGTATTGCGATTTTTTTTTACCAAGAATAGGTAGAAGAATACGTATCGGCCTAAACTGAGAAAAAAAAATTGGGCTATTTATTATAGCAACAAGTAAAAAATATTGAACTTTTCTTCAAAATTGTCGCTCTTTTTTTGTTTAAAGCGCAAAAAATAAAAACCGCAGAGGCGATCAAATGCCACCAAAAAAAGCTCTATTTGTGGGGGAAGAAAAGGACGTCAATCTTGTTTGGGAGCCAAGTCGCACGACTGCGCAATTGTCAGTTAAAGCGACGCACAACCGGAAGCTGAAATTTCACCTGGTCAGGAAGGGGGTATACGTGCACAGTAAGCAAGTGGTTAAAATTCGGATTTAGAATTTGTTTTAGGTCTTCTTTCGAATTTACCGATTTTTTAGATTCAAAATGTTTGAAATGTTATTTTTTTTTAGATTCGAATGCGGCAAAGTGAACAAACAAAAGAAAATTCATCAAATGATTCACCATTGGCTTAAAGTGGATGTAAACCCCTCCATACACCCAGTGAAGTAAACAGCCTCAGATGATACACAGAGATGAAACAAATCTCCCCACATAGGTTTTACATGTATATCTGTCTTCACATTTATATACTGTTTAGAAAGTTCAGATCGTGTTTGGAGATTTTCACTTCCTGGCTAGGCACATGGGCGTCCGCTCCATAGGGCAAAGGGGGGGGGGCACTTGACCCCCCTGGAAAATCGAGAAGGTGTTGAAGAGTCTCAAGTTTGCAGGCTGTCCGAGTGGTCCCGGGCCGGATGTCACACAGACACAGCGAGCAGAGTGAAGCCGCCTCCCCCTCCAGTGTTTATGTGTACACAAGGGGAGGGAACCTGCTGTGACACAGTCGTACTGATAGCTAATCTGAGGTACTGAATGAGATGGTGGAGGAGAGGTCCGTCTGTGCTGAGGGGGGGGGGGGTTGTTCTGAATGGGGGTCCATCTATGCTGAAGGGGGGGGGGTCTGTGCTGAATGGGGGGGTCTGTGCATTCTCTAGGCTATATTTATATGGCCATGGAGTGAAGCTGAATTATCTCAAGAGCTATTTCTTATTGCTGGCCGCGTTATATGTAAAGCGACGCTTTACCATTGTTTTAGCTGCACTAATTAGCCGCTAGCGGGGCGCTTTTAACCCCTGCTAGCGTTTGAAGAAAGGGTTAAATGTGTATAGAGGAAAGACACACACCCCCTCTCATCATAGGCAGAGACCCTCAGAGGTGCTTTGTAATAGGACCAGCTCCCTGCTAATCTATTTTAGCAACCTTCCCTGACAGAAGATTCACGCTGCTTTTGTCTAAAAAGTGTCAGAGAATTTGTCAGGAGTTATCAGGCTGATCACAGAGGAACAGTTCAGGAGAGAGCTATGGGACATAGCTCATCGAAGAGGGATAATAAAATACTTTAGATATACTTAGATAGACAGCCCCCCCATTAACTCTGCCCACCGGCCTTTGTGTGTGACTGGGATATCCCAAGAGGACATGGGGCCAAACAAAACAATATTATTTTACCATTATTATTTTTTTACTTGGGAAAAAAATAATGAGGAAGGGAGTGTTTTAGAGTCAAAACATTTCTTGGAGAAGGTCCACTTTGTAATAATTATGCTTTTAAAGCCTGACAGTAGAGTTCGGCCTTATATTTGCAGTAAGAGACCAACAATGTACAACCCCAATTCCCAAAAAGTTGGGACGCTACAAAAAAAAAAATCTACATAAAATAAAAGGATTTGCTAAATCTCAAACCCATATTGTATTTACAGAAGAAAATAGAAAAAATTAAAATGTTAAAAAAAAAAAGTAAAAAAATAAAAAAAGTACAATTTTAAAGTGTTACTAAACCCAGGACTCTGCATTCACTATATCTGGTTTCCCACAGTACAGAACATTATTTTTGTAAATATAAACTGCTAAATACATTTTCTCATCAGCAGTATATAGCAGTCTTGTGACTTATCAGTATCTGGTTTAAGCTTGTAGGAGGAGTTTTCATTCTCCTCTTATTGTCCTATGAGGCTGCAGGACCCCTGACCCTCTATCTGGACAGTGCTGATCGGCCCTGTGCTGATTACATGCACCCTCCAAAAACACAATACATAAATGAACTTGCTAGTAACACACCAAACTGAGCATGTGTAGAGTGCCCACAAGGCTCTGTTCTATCAGCAGATGGATAGGGAACAATGCAATAAGTGGAAAAATTGTTCAGGAGTTTCAGAATAATGGTCCAACCTAAAAATGAAAGACTCTAAAATGAATCATCTACAGCACGGAATATCATCAAAATATTTCTTAGTACTACAATGCCAGCTTTTTGTTGCCCAATTCCAACTTTGAGACATGCTGCCGCCATCAATTTTTATTGTTATTTTTTTCTTAACCACTTGACCTCCAGAAGATTTAGCCCCCTTTATGACCAGACCACTTTTAGCGATAATGCACTGCGTTACATAACGGACAATTGTGCGGTCGTGCAACGCTGTCCCCAAATAAAATGTATGTGTGCCCCCCCCCCCCCCCCCCCCCCCCCCCCCCCCAACAACAAATCGAGCTTTCTTTTGGTGGTATTTGAAGCATCGCTGCATTTTTATTTATTTTTTTACACTATAATTTAGAAAAAACATCCTGCTTTAAACCACATCTAATAAGGAAAAACAAAAATATTGAATATTCATTAACTTAGGACAATATGTATTCTGCTACATGTATTTGGGTAAAAAATAAAATCAATAAGTGTATATTAATTGATTTACATAAAACATTATAGCATCTACAAACTATGGGATATATACTGAAATTTTTATTTATTTTCTAGTAACGGCAGCGATCAGCGACTTATAGCGGGGCTGATATCGCGGCGGACAGACACTGACTTTTTGGGGACCAGTGACACCAATACAGTGATCAGTGCTAAAAATATGCACGGTCAATGAACTAATGACACTGGCTGGTTAGGGGTTAAACATCTGAGGCAATCAAAGGGTTAAAGGTGTGCCTAGTCAGTGTTTTGGTGTACACTGTATGCGGTTTATAACTAAAGGAAAGAAACCGATTATAGCCCCTGATTTGCAGAAACATAAAATGCATCATTTCCCCCCCTGGCAGAATGGCGATCTGCCTTGTGTACATAGGCAGATTGCAGTTCTGTATCCTTTACTGATGATCGGTGTGTGCCTGAGGACACCGAGTGCCTGGCACCCGCAGATTGGCTTTTGCTGTGAATCACTCTTCCCATGCCCATAGCTGTACATCATAAGTGTTAGATCTAAGGCATTGCACCTGGGTGTACCATTCTCACTGAGTTTGGAGAGAGATTTGGGGTGTCATTGCTGTGCACTGTTCTCCTTTGCTGGAGAGAAAGTTGTACATGAGGATCTGCAGTGCAAGGATCCCCCTGCTTCTGCTCCATTCTTTCTATAGATCAGTGATTCCTCTACAGCTCCAGCTTCCATTAGTCACCAGATCACCAGACATCAGGGAGAGCTCTGGCATAAGGAAGCAAAGCCCTGCCTATACCAATGCCTGAAGATGAGAACATTGGCTGCAGAGAATCAATAAGCAATACCAGTGGCTAGTCCTTCGCCTCTTAATTGTCTTTTTTGGGCACAATGTCTACAGTTCAGGTCCCTTTAAACAGCTCACCGAGAAAGCCTTGAATTTAAAAAAAAAAGTACTGAAGGAATTTGCTAAGCCCTCGCTAAAAACAAACATGAGCTTGGAAAAAATAATAATAATAATATGATCTTTCCAAAGTTTCCACCTTAACACACATTCAGTTCTGCAGCTTAATAATTGATATCCATTCAGGGAAATTCACTGCATATTTTATCATTTCCCTTTTCACACTGGTACTCCATTAAGGAGGAATTTCACAGCCTAAAATTCACACACAGATGATGCACAGAATTGATATCCTGCCTCTTATGCATCAAAAATATTGAAAGGGTCTTAAAAAATTATATTATATATACACACACACACAAACAACAACAACAACTGGGGCCTTTCCTTCTTTTGACCACAGCAACAAATCAAATCCCTCTCTCTCTAGGTATACACACACACACACACACACAAAATTCAGGATGCACTTGGTCGAAACAGAAGATGACAGGTTTTAAAAATATATATATATATATATATATATATATATATATATATATATATATATATATATATATATATATATATATATATATATGTTTCCATAGGGTCCATTACTGAATTAAAATCCCCTCCTATTTTCTGGAATTTTCAGTACCCATTCCAAAGTCACCTAGAAAATGGGTATTGAAAATTCCAAAATTACATACACAATATAAATATAATAATAATAATCTAATCTAATCTAATAATAATAATCTAATAATAATCTAATCATAATAATAATAATCTAATAATAATCTAATAATAATAATAATAATAATCTAATCATAATAATAATAATCTATCTATACACAAACACACACACACACACACACACACACACTGTATTTATCAGGGGGAAATCGTGGGTGTGCATTATACGCCAATCCCCGCCGACATAGACCTAGCCGAGTGTACTGCGCACTCGGCTAGGCTAGGCCACGCTCGGCTCCGCAGCCATGTGAGAGGAGCCGAACACACAGGAAATCCGGCTCTGCACAGCTCAGCGCCAAACTCAAAAACACACAATGCTGCAACCCCGGGCAAGGAAGCCGCAGACGGACACACACAAGGCCGGACGGACCCCGCACAAGGCCGCCAGACAAGACTACAGACAAGCATCCAAAATGTACATTTTTCACTAAACTTCCCTTCTTAGCTTGGGGTGCACGTTATACGCCGATAGAGAGATAAAAAACGTTTTCATTAATATCATGAATTTAAATGAATATGAATTTATTGTTGGCCATTATCAGCACTTTTAGCCTAAGAAAAGCTCAAGAAAAAAGCATCCCTTTCAATTCTTGTTGTATGTCTTCACACTTCTCCATTGCGCTTCCATTGCGGTGTTAAAAATATGGCTTGCTGCATTTTTGGTCAGAAAAAAAAAAAAAACGGAACTCCCCATTGAAATGCAGCAATAAAGTATCCGTATTAAGTTTTTGAATTACATGACCTATAAAAAACAAACACCATAAGCACAGTCAAATCCTGATAAAATCGTGCGCACCTAAGGCGCCATTAATCTTTTCTCCATTGGCAAAATGCATCTCTAAAATATTATTATAATTAAAATATACATACATATATATTTTTTCTAATGCTCAAGTGTTTCTGTGGAAGTACTTGTTTCATGCCTCCAGGTCAGCCTAAAAACATATAGGGCCAGATTCTCATACAAATTCGCCGGCGTAGCGTAAGCTATTTACACTACGCCGCCGCAACGTAACAGAGCAAGTGCCATATTCTCCATGCACTTGCTCCGTAGTTAGCGGGGGCGTAGAGTAAATCGCCCAGCGTAAGCCCGCGTAATTCAAAGGGGGCGGCTTGTATTTAAATTAAGCGTGCCCTCGCGCCGAACGTACTGTGCATGCGCCGGCCGGGGAGAAAGCTCAGTGCGCATGCTCCAGCTCACGTCGGAAAGCGTCGTGGAAACCAACGTCAAAACGACGTGATCGACACTACGCAATGCCCTATTCGCGAACGAGTTAGTAAAACGCCGCAAGCGTCAGAAAAAGGCGACGTTGACCCGACGCCATACTTAACATGGCATCCGACGGCATCCGACGTTACTTCGTAAGGTTACCCCTCATAGAAGCAGGGGTAACCTTACGCGGACGAAAACGACGACGGGGCGGCGTAAAATCGATCGGGAATCGGCGTAGTAGCCTCATTTGCATAGGCAAATGAGAAAACGTAAAGGCCACCTAGTGGCCGGAGTTGTCATTACAACTACGATCCGCAAGTGTAATGGTATTACACTTGTCGGATCTTCAGCCGTATCTATGCCAAAGTGATTCTAGGAATCATTCGCATAGTTACGAGGCAAAAAAAAACGGCGATACGACGGGGTATCTGAGATACTCCGTCGTAGCGCCGCTGAGAATCTGGCCCATAGATCGCATAGTATCCATAAGGAAATAAATAATACAAACAATGAAATATAAAGAAGGAAAAAATAAAGTGTGTATATATGTGTAATAAAAAAATAATAATAAAATATATAATTATATTATACATTTTTTTTTTTATTATTATATTACACACACACACACACCACATTATGATATATGTGGTATGCGTGTGTGTAATATAAAAAAAAAATGTGTAAAATATAATATATATATATATATATATATATATATATATATATATATATATATATATATATATATATATATATATATATATATATATATATATATATATATATATATATTTATTTTACACATTTTTTTTTTATATTACACACACGCATACCACATATATCATAATGTGGTGTGTGTGTGTAATATAAAAAATAAAAAAAAAATTATAATATAATTATATATTTTATTATTATTTTTTTATTACACATATATACACACTTTATTTTTTCCTTCTTTGTATTTCATTGTTTGTATTATTATTTTTCCCCTTATGGATACTATGTGATCTATATGTTTTTAGGCTGACCTAGGAGGCATGAAACAAGTACTGTACCACAGAAACACTTGAGCATTAGAAAAATAAATAAGTATGTATATTTAAATTTTTTATTAAAAGTAAACCTGTCACAAAGTCAGGTAGTTCAAAGTCAGTGTATAATGAAAAATGCATGAGCAATTCACTTTCCCTGAAAAAAAAGGAACGTCAAAAAGGATCTGGCAGTATAAGCAGCTTAAGTTACAGTCAAATCTCTAATTTTCTTAGTTGAGCTTTAAAGGAGAGATCCAGAAATGAGAAGTGAGAGGTGAGGTCAGTGTTAATTACAATTACTGCAGAGACTTTTCCAACACACAGCACTGCCAAATCTCTGTATTTTGCTCTGTGGCCCAATTTATAATACTAAGAGACTTTTTCACAAATTTGCTTATAGAACTGTGCGCAATTTTCGATGCAGTACACATTTTTAGGTGTGGGTTCCATGCATTTTGTGTATGCATTCCTGGGGGAGGAGAGTACATCCTGCATTAAAATGCATGTTCAGTGCATTTCTACCCAGCTCTTTTGAAGATTGGTTCTGTAAAAATGTTGCTTAGAGGATTATTATTGCATATACTGTACTTGTATTCATGCACAGCAGAGAACTGCGTTTATCCACCCCAAAGGAACACGAGAGCTATGCAGCCATCCTGGTAAAATCATGGTTTTTCCTGCATATTATAAGTGGCTCTATCCTAGGGCGACAAACACTGTACTGCATCTATGGAGAAGGAGTGTTGTTGCTCAAAGACAGGACTACAGAAACCTCCCTACTCTTTTCCTTAAAGGGGAGGTTCACGTAAAAAAAAAAAAAAAAAATTTAACCTTGCATTTAGGCTATTAATTTTAATGAGAATCGTCAGTTTTTTTTAAAAAAAATACTTGCGGTACATACTGTTTTCCATACGTATGTTCACCGCGGCTTCCGGGTATGATGGTCGGGGTTGGGCGTTCCTAATTGATTGACAGCATCCTGACCGACGCATACAGTGCGTCACGAGTAGCCGAAAATCGGTGTGGCTCTGTACGGCGCCTGCGCACCGACGTTCGGCTTCTTTCGGCTACTTGTGACGCGCTGTATGCGTCGGTCAGGATACGGTCAATCAATTAGGAACGCCCAACCCCGACCATCATACCCGAAAGCCGCGGTGAACATACGTATGGAAAACGGTATGTACCGCAAGTATTTTTTTTTAAAAACTGCAGATTCTCAATAAAATTAATAGCCTAAATGCAAGGTTCAAATTTTTTTTTTTTTATGTGAACCTCCCCTTTAAAGCGGAGGTCCAATGTCGGCAGCTGGCGCCGAGCAATCGCTCATCTTTCTGCTGCCCTCATTGCCATCCTTGTGAGGGAATCAGGAAGTGAAACGTTGCGGCGCATCCTTACTGGTCCCCGCTGTCTCCTGGGACCAGTGTGTTTCCCAGAAGAGTCTATTCCCGGAAGTGGGTGCGAATATCAGTTTTTTTACAGGTATCAATCTGCACCCCCCTCCCCCCATGAAAAGGTGCTCTATGACTAAGGCCACGTACACACGATCGGTTAAACCGATGAGAACAGTCTGCTGGACCGTATTCATCAGTCCAAACCGATCGTGTGTGGGCGCCATTGGTTAGTTATCCATCAGTAAAAAAAAAAGCAAACTTGTTTTAAATGTAACCGATGGATACCTAACTGATAGCAAAAAAAAGTAGGCACGACCATCGGTTAAAAATCTATGCATGCTCAGAATCAAGTCGACGCATGCTTGGAAGCATTGAACTTCATTTTTTTTCAGCAAGTCGTTGTGTTTTACGTCACCACGTTCTGACACGATCGGCTTTTTAACCGATGGTGTGTGGGCGCGACGGACCATCAGTCAGCTTCATCGGTTAACCGATGAAAACGGTCCATCAGACCATTCTCATCGGATAAACCGATCGTGTGTATAGGGCTTAAGCCCTGGTGGACAGGACGAAACGCGTCAGTGGCGTGGCCTGTGGAGAGCCATTTAAAACTGTTTCATACTGACATCTACACTGTGGTCATGCTGGGAGTGTGGCTTTTTCAGTATACAATGCATCGAACACCGGAGAATGAGTGAATATGAGATCCAGAGGGAATCTATATTTCTCAAAGCTTTGAGTGGGGCTTCAAGTCCAATTACAAATCAATGAGGGTGGGGGGGGGGGGGGGTTCTGTACACCCAAGGGAAGCATACCAGAAGCATACAACACCAGCACAACATAGATCTTCAAAAGAGCATCCAAAATGTATTGCACACACATGTCTGATGAAGGGGCCCTATGTGGGCACCAAAAAGTTGCAATCTACTGCCATGATTGCTTTAATACATTTTTGAAGATCCATGTTGTGTTGGTGATGTATGCTTTGACTATTGTTGATACGGGTCTCTGGCTGGTAGTTGTTACAGAACTGACCTGCTTCAAGCCATCTCCAGGAAGGTGTGCGATGGAAATATTCTACTTGGTAGAATACCCGATAGGAAGAGAACACAGATGTTCTCAATGGACACAATTTCTGACAAATCAGTAGGTATTTTTTAAAGTGGTTGTAAACCCTTACAGACCACTTTAACCTACAGGTAAGCCTAGATTAAGGCTTACCTGTAGGTGCAACAAATATCTCCTAAACCTACACGGTTTAGAAGATATTTGCAGAAAAGACTGCACCGATGTCTACGGCGCATGCGCGGGAGCGATGTCATCGCAACTCAGACCAATCACAGCGATGGAGCCGCGATACTCGCAAGTCACTCGGGTATCGTGGCGGAGGAAGGGAACGAGTCACTTTGGGGGCTTCGAGCTTAGATAAGTAATTCATAATGAGCTAGTATGCTATGCATTCTAGCTCATTATGCCTTTCTCTAGCAGGGTTTTTTTTTTTTGTTAAGAAATTTTTTAGATACAGTATATTAAAACGTTTTCTATGGTACATTTTAGGGTTGCACTGATACTAAGCATTTGCACGAGTATTGGTACTGGTGCAAATGCAATGATGCCCGAAACAGATCTTTATAGGCTCAGTTCTTTCAACTGTCAGCGGGATTCCCCCATTGACAGCTGAAATTTAAAAATAAAAAAGAAAGAATTAAAATCGCCGCGTCCTTAACAACCAATGACTCATTCAGCTGTCAACGGTGTCCCCCTGTTGACAGCCGAAGTATTTAAGAAGTCAGGTGATCCGACGATATGGTTCCTCCTATCGATATGGTTCCCGTCTTGACTGCGCTGGCGCAATCCTTGCCGACGGAAATCGCTGAACCTCCAGGGCGACGTGGAATTTGCGCTTAGTGGCCAGTCGGCCTCACATCCTCGCTTCGATCGGACAGCTCGCTCCGCTCACTCAGCTTCCTGGCTCTTTTTTTTTTTTTTTTTAAACATCCCGCAATCCACGGGGATGTTAGGGATTGAGCCTGGATGCCGCCCGAAGTTCGGAGATTTCCGTGGGCTTTGTCTGCGCCTGCGCAGTCAGGCAGGGAACCATCTCGATAGGGGAACTAGATTGACAAGACACCGGCAATTGGAGCTGCCAAAAAAAAAAAGGCAATGTTTATCAACAGCATTACTTAGCAGCTGAAACACTAAGATAAAAAGAATCCTTTTTTTTTTTTTTGTATCTGTTTCTTCATCTACAGACCAAAAAGGGATGAACTTCCATCTGCAGATAAAGTCTGTTTAAGGCCTCGTTCACACATGGATCCGTTCAGGTCCGTCTGTCAGTTTTTCAGGCGGACCTGAACGGGCGCTCCATGCACCCCTATGGAGCGTCGGATGTCAGCGGAGACATGTCCGCTGACATCCGACCTGATCCGATCCGCTAAAAACAAACGTATGGGGCTCACGTCCCCATCCGTCCATGCGGATCGGATCGGGAAAGATCTGATGAAAACGGACATGCTGTCCGTTTTCATCAGATCGCTCCATAGAGGACAGCGGGACTCGACAAGCTCCTCCCCGCTCAGTGAGCAGAGGGGAGCTTGTCATCCGTCGGCTCAGCGGAGATCTGCGGACTGATCTCCCGCTGAGCTGGCAGACACAGGCGGACTCCGTCGGAACGGACTGCGACGGAGTCGGCTATGTGTGAATGAAGCCTAAAGCAATCAGTCAAGTTTAAAAAAAAAAAAAATCCTTATTCTCCTCCATTTAATTATTATTTTCCTGCTGATTATTATTTTTTTTCACTTCACGATATAAAAAAAAATTGTTTGCTTTGTTCATTAATATTTTTACACCTTTAACATGTTTACATGCTCATCATAAAAAAAAAAAAAAAAAAAAAAAAAAATGCAAAATGTAAAATAAAAATCTGTAAATAACTTTTCAATGATTCATACCATGCCCGACAGCTGAAGTATAAACAAAAACAGTTGCATTAGGTACCAGCAAGCATTAAAAATGAAAAGTATTGGTACTCAATACTCATACTCCGTATCAGAGATATATATAAAGACAAGTCAAAACCCAACTATGCTTAAATCTGCTCTCGCCCCCATTCGAAGTCTATTCTATCAACCCAGTAAAAGGTAAGATGCCTATACTTAGCTATTCTGAGGTCACCTTGGTCTGGTCACATGATCGGGCACCAGCTTCATTGTAGATGAGGGACAGCCAATGGGTACACTGTAGTAAGCCTATGGGTAATGTCATGCCCAGGCTCTGCAGCCGTTGTTGCCAATCTCTCCTCTACACTGAAAGCCAGTGCCAAAAAGATCAAGTGACCGGAGCAACTTCAGAATAGGTTAAAGCGGTTGTAAAGGAAACACTGTGCAGTTAGTTTTGCACAGAGTGGCCCCAATCCACGTCTTCTGGGGTCCCTCGGTGGCTGTCTCTGGTCCTCCCCGCAAGTACTGACCACAGTCATGCAAGAGCTTGCATGGTGGCGAATAATTGCAGACGCGCTCCCGTATATAGCCGTTCGCTGTATCACTCAGCCCCGCCCCTCGGTGCGCCACATCACTGGATGTGATTGACAGTAGCGCCAGCCAATGGCTGCGCTGCTCTCAATCAATCCGCTCTAGCCAATCAGGACTTCGGGACTGCGTGGGACTTTTGACGAGTCAGGCAAGTAAAACGGGGGCTGGGGGGCGGTGGTCTTCATTTACAACTCCTTTAACTATAGGCATCTTTCTTTTACAGGGTAGATAGAATAGACATAAAATGGGGGTGGGAGTAGATTTAAGCTTAGGTTTTGACATGCCTTCCACTTTAACAAAAAAAGGGAGAATTTTATTGTTGGGCTTTAGATCTTCTTTAAAAAAAAAAAAAAAAACAGAACTGGATAAAAAAAAATACAAATAAAAGGCAGATCTGGTTGTTGAGCATGCATTTCACTGCACCAAAGAACACAAAAACATGTGAACCGGCCCCCAACAATCTAACCTGCCAGAATTTCTCATGGGCAACTGCAATGCAATTCGGTATTCAGTCCGGTGAACTATCTAGTTTGAGCATTTGTAGTTTGTGACAAACGCCGAGGGCTGAGAATCTGTCAGATGGTGGTTTTAACACAGGAAACCAACCAAGAACTTAGCTGCTGCACAAAAGATAAGATTGTCCTGACCAAACCACAATCCTTTTACTGCATAAAGATTGCTGCCTACAATACTCTACACCAGGGGTCTCCAAACGTTCTAAACAAAGGGCCAGATTACTGTCCTTCAGATTTTAAGCCAGTGGAAGTAGAAAATGCCCTGGTGTACGTAATAGGGCTTGGTGGTCAGCTGGAGTGAGACATTTACATAGCACCTGTGGTCAGTGAGACCGAGGCAGGGGCGTCAAGGAGGAAAAGTGTCCCATCAAATGGTACTGGTGGGAGAAATATTGCCAAGTGTTGGTATCAATGGGAGGAAAAGTGCCCCATCATTGGTGTCAGTGGAGGAAAAAAGTGCCTTGTATTGGTGGGGAAAAAAATAATGCCCCAAGGGCCGGATAAAAGCAAGCAAAGCCATCTGGCCCGCAGTTTTAGAGACCACTGCTCTAGGCTTTTCCAAAGAAGATCCATGGTTAAAACAAAACACGACAAAGGTTTTCTAATAAAAAAGCGTGGTGAAATCAACAAAACGCAACAGCACCCAAAATTCCAGTATTTACTACATGCAAAAGTTTCTTTGCCCATCCTTTCCACTACTAAAATTATAGAACCACGCGCATCAAGCTGAATAAAGGAAATTCCTACTGCATTATTGGAGGTAGGCTTCTTCTTCACATTTTTTTCCCAAGAGGTAACATTTAAAGCGGAGGTTCACACAAAAAGTGAACCTCCGCTTTTTGGAACCCTCCCCCCCTCCAGTGTCACATTTGACACCTTTCAGGGGGAGGGGGGTGCAGATACCTGTCTGAGACAGGTATTTGCACGACTTCCTGGCACGTCACCCCCCTGTTCGCAGGAGAGAGCGGGGATCAGTCACGGCACGCCTCGATCCTTGCACATGCGCAGTTGGGAATCGGGCAGTGAAGCCGCAGCAAGGCTTCCCAATTCCCTCACCGTGGATAGCGGCAGAAGCAGCCGAGGACCAAGGCTCGGCTGCTGACATCGCAGGCGTGCTGGACAGGTAAGTGTCCATTTTTTAAAAGTCAGCAGCTGCCGTATTTGTAGCTGCTGGTTTAAAAAAAAAAGAAAAAACTGGCGGAACCTCCGCTTTAAATTATTCACATGTGCACATCAGTAAAGCTGGCCTTACACCAGTACCATTCCTTGGGTTATTCTCACACCGTGTACACACGATCGGATTTCTGATGGAATTACTATTTTTTGTCGGAAATCCGATGAAGCCGACTTTCATCAGTCTAGCATACACACTGAGACTAAATTCCGACCGTGCCCAAACGCGGTGACGTAAAACGCTACGACGAGCCGAAAAAAAAGTAAGTTCAACGCTTCCGAGCATGCGTCAACTAGAGTGAGCATGCATGGATCTTTCCATCAGAAAAACTAAAAAAAAAAAAAAAAAAATTAGATATATTTTTTTTACACCAATGGAAAAAAAAGACCGATGGGGACCACACACGATCAGTTTGTCCCATAAAAAAGTAAATCGGACTGTTTTCATCTGAGAAACCGATGATGTGTACACGGCATAAAAGTCAGTGGGGTTAAATAAACATTTCATTTGGACCCTAGTAACAAGAAGATTCAAAGAAGCAGGATGGAACACTTTTCTTGAATGAATGAATTTCTAACAATATATGTCATTTTTGTTGGAAAATTCCATTCATACCAAAATCAAAAAGGTCAAAAGTAGAATTCCAGAATAAACCTAACTAATCCTAAAAATGCTCCCTCCTCCTACCAACACCCATTCTCACTAACCTGTATAAGAAAGGTGTATACTTGCCTGTTTTCAGGCCACTCCAGTTTGGTCATGTGATGCAGCTCTCTTGTGTCAGTCAGTGGATGCTGCAGGGGAGATGAGGGAGCGCAGACAATGGCTGGGATATAGGAGCCTCCCCTTTCCCTACCTAACCTAGTTACCACTTAGCGAACGTAATCTATCCACCCCCTGCCCCCTCCCCCCTAGCACACCTTACCCCTGCCCTAGAACCACGGCATGCTGCAAAATTATTATATATGTTTTCCATCTTTCTCATTGCCATGGTTGAAAACATCACATCAAAACATCAAGTTGACCATATATATATATATATATATATATATATATATATATATATATATATTAGAGAAAGAAAATTTAGAACAAGCGTTTCCTAAAAATTTGGCACATTTCATCAATCGTCAGTTCCCCCCCCCCCCCCCCCCCCCCCGTGGCCACCTGACTAGAACTGGGGAGCTGTGATGCTTCTGCACGCCATGTCTAGGTTCCAATCGGCTGCATCTCACCAGGCACTACCGCAGCTCCCCAATGATGATCAGAGAGGGTTTAAAACAGGGCTCAAGTCCTGCGGGAACAGAGTTCCTGCATTTTTTTTCAGAGCAGGAACTCCGTTCCCTTTGCAGGACGAGAGCAGCCGAGCCGCCCGAGCCGATCCTTCACTAAGCGGCGATGCCCAGCTCGGGTCACTGTCGGAGTAGGCGAACCTTAGTAATCCTTTAGGTTACTGGCCGCTTCCTGTATATGGATTCATCAGGTAGTGTGCGGGTATTCCGTCACTTCCTCGATGTAGCAATGTCTCCTGGGAACTTTTGTCATTGTTCCCAGGAGACATTGCGGAGGTCTGCCACAAATTATCGCAGGATTTAGAAAGAACTTGCGGTTTAGCAATTATGCATATGAATGTATCTTTTTTTTTTTTTTTTTTTCTAGGGGGAGTGGATCTTGGGTGGGAGTTCCCACACTTTTTTCCCCAGGACTTGACCCCTGGTTTAAACCACCCCCCCCCCCACCTCCTTTAGAAATTGGCCCCGATACCTGGCACAACCAAGAATCTGTGAAGTCCCAAGAGGGCCACATCTGATTCCTTCCATGAGGATAAATCAGACCCCTAATTATCCATTGAGTCTTCCAACAAACAGTGCCATTATGGACTACCTTACCGTCCACGTCTAACTCTGCCGCCTCCTGTAAGTGTCAAGAATAGTAAATATTACATCTGAATGGGCAGAAACAGAAAAGCAAGGTTTCTGCCTGGCACGGCGTGCACACACTTTGTGAGCAGATGTGTTATTGTAATGCTGGAAGAATGCCACGTTCTGTCTCTATGCACCAGATCCCAGACTGTGTGGCTAATGTGTTGTGTGAGTTTAAAGATACAGACCAGAAGAGGCCTTTGTCAAAATAGTAACAGAAATATGGTATGCAACATCAAAGTAACACTAAACTCCGGTTTATGAAAAAATATTCAAGTTGATATTCCGAACTCAAGTCCCTTCTATTCCCCTCAGCCTCCTCCAAATCTCCAAACTCCTTTTTTAGGACTACTGCAATTTGACTTTCTGTTGGAGAACGGACGTAGCCGCCCCTGCCTCGCTCCCACTGTGTGCGCGCACGCAGGAACTCAGCCGCCCCTGCCTCGCTCCCACTGTGTGCGCGCGCACGCAGGAACTCAGCCGCCCCTGCCACGCTCCCACTGTGTGCGCACACGCAGGAACTCAGGCGCCCCTGCCTCGCTCCCACTGTGTGCGCGCGCACGCAGGAACTCAGCCGCCCCTGCCTCGCTCCCACTGTGTGCGCACGCGCGCAGGAACTCAGCCGCCCCTGCCTCGCTCCCACTGTGTGCGCACGCGCGCAGGAACTCAGCCGCCCCTGCCTCGCTCCCACTGTGTGCGCACGCGCGCAGGAACTCAGCCGCCCCTGCCTTGGTCCTACCGTATGTAGGAAACAAAAAAAATATATATACACCGAAACAACTAATCGACAACTAATCGATTACGAAATTAAATCAATTGCAGTTTTCATAATCGATTAATCGGCCAGTAACATAATGGGGTTAAAAAAAAAAAAAAAAAAATATGAGAAAAGTTCTCGCTTGTGCTCTTTAATAAAGCCTTATGCACTGGTTATAACTAGACTGGAGCTTCGGTTGCCCACATAAGATTTCCCTTCAATTCAAGTTAAACCGATTTTAAAGTCTGAAAAGCCAACTTTCATTGTCCATCTGAGCTTTTTGAACTGAAATAAGCAGCGTTTGCACAATCTATGATGGGAAGCAGATGATTACAGCTGCCAGTCCAGCACCCGACACCTCTGTGACCACAGCCTAAGAATACAATGCACGCCGTCCCTGCGGTTTGCTCATGTCCTCACTGGCCTCTTCTCATGTGTATACAGAAAGGCAGGAAGATCCAAGAAAGGTCACTTTCTGACATAAGGATTTCCTTCAACGCATGGCAGCCAGGGGTACAATGGCGGAGGGTGCAAAGGGTCATTTTTAATTTTTATTTATTTTTTAACTCAATTTCTTTAGCCATTATTTTTAAAATCAAGCTATTTAATGGATAATTATTTATTGAGTGTTTGGTTAGTAAGAGAAAAAAAAAAAAACACACACACCAAAAAAACAGAATACCCACTTTTTTTTTTTATCAACTAATCAGACTCTCCCAAACATGTTACATATGTTCTGTAAAAATGACAGCTGTATTCCAATTGGCTGTCACTGGCACCAGACACTTCTCATCCATGAACTTAAATGGAATACTACCAGAATTCCAACTTCTGACAGTTCAATTAACCACTTCAGCCCCGGACCATATTGCTGCCCAACGACCAGAGCACTTTTTGCGACTTGGCAAATGCGCGGTCATGCGACGTGGCTCCCAAACAAAATTGGCGTCCTTTTTTTTCCCACAAATAGAGCTTTCTTTTGGTGGTATTTGATCATCTCTGCGGTTTTTATTTTTTGCGCTATAAACAAAAATAAAGCGACTATTTTGAAAAAAAAATGCAATATTTTTTACTTTTTTCTGTAATAAATATATAAAAAAACTTTTTTTCCTCAGTTTATTCTTCTACATATTTTTCGTAAAAAAAAATAAAAAAATAAGCGTTTGATTGGTTTGCGCAAAACTTATAGCATTTACAAAATAGGGGGTAGTTTTATGGCATTTTATTTATTTTTTACTAGTAATGGCGGCGATCATCGTTTTTTTTCGGTACAGCGTTTTCCCCCTCTAGTCAAATAGCACACCATACAAAGCCGGCCATACCCAGAGGAACACTATGGATTCCGCCATGCTAAGCAGTGTGCATGGAAAATCTCCCATTGTACATAGACATCAGCTGATTGGCTAAAGTCACTTTTCTTCCGGCTTTTTTTCTGACTGTCTCTTGATTTCTCAATCGAAGTTTGTCAGATTGGGCGGCAGGATCACCCAGAGCTCAAATTTTGCCTGATTCACAATAATCGGCTGAAATTTGCTCACAAAGACCCCAAATACATTTCTGCTGATCAGCTGAAACTCTATCCAGGCTTTACCATACAAAGAGATTTTATGGATAAAACAATATCATCATCATGACAGACATGACGTAAAGTTTGCACATGTGACCCAGTTGGAAAGTCACCTCTGTACATGTGATGGGGCAGGGAGACTGAAGTGTAAGCTCTGCTGGGGTTCAAGGGTCTATATAATGGGTGTCAAACTCAATTTAATCGAGGGCCGCATCAGCATTATGATTGCCCTCAAAAGGGACGGTTGTATCTGTAAGATTAGATGTGCAGCGCATCCCGTCCCCTTACATTAGATGTTAAGGGCCACCACATTAGATGTTAAGGGCCACCACACCATCAGAACTCGAATCCCCCACTCTACCTTGCATCACAGTGTACCCCCCCTTTCCATAAGCTGCTGCTGGGAAGAAGCTAGATGCAGCCCTCCTGAAAAATAACGCTAGGTCTTATTTTTGGGGTAGGTCTTATTTTCAGGGAAACAGGGTAATAAAACTAGCATTCGTAATGGAGCAAGCACATTCATCACGCTGTAACACACAGAAAAGCGCAAATCGTCTTTTACGAACATGAAATCAGCAAAATCAGCCCCAAGGGTGGCGTCATACGAATGTAACTTCCCCTTTATAGTGCCGTCGTACGTGTTGTACGTCACCGCGCTTTGCTAGAGCATTTTGTTTTTTCGTGATCACGTGTAGGCAAGGCCGGTTTAACGATCAGGTTGATAAAAAGTTTCTAGACCCTTAAAAGTGTCATTTTTTACATCCCGAAAAAACGGTCGTGTGTACGCGGCATAAGAGCAGGAATGGGTGCCTGTGTCATTCTCCACCAGCTGAAGATCTACAAGTCCAATAATAAGATGATACTTATGTGTGCTATAGGTCCAGACCACAAACAGTGGGGTACAATTTCTGTCCTCATTTCATTGGGTTGGATTTTGGAATGTTTTAGGAACACCCTGACAAAGAAAAAGGTCAAACTGGTAATCAGAGTACCTGTGGATGACACCGACACTTGGGACCAAAGTGCCGTGCAGACTGTTGGCGCTATATAAATCCTGTAAGACGTCGTCATCATCAAGAAGGCCATTGGAGCCCAGTAGGCTGGGACTTGTAGCTGCACTAACAATGGGAAGGTGTGACTGTCATTCCACACCAGCAAAAGATCTACAAGTCCAAAAGTAAACAATTTCTATCCTCAGTCCTTTGGGTTGGATTTTGTAATGTTTTAGGAACACCTTGGTAGAAAGATAAAACTGGTAATCGAAGTGCCTGGAGATGACGATTGGTGCTATATAAATCCTGTATAATAATAATAATAAACAACTCACAACAACAACAACAACGTTGATGGAGCCCAGTACGCTGGGACTTGTAGCTTCACCAGGAGTAATAGGAATGTGTGCTTATGTAATTCCCTACTAGCTGAAGATCTACAAGTCCAATAATAAGAAGATGATACTTATGTGTGCTATAGGTCCAGACCGCAAATAAAATTCTACAAGCAATTTTATGAATACCATACAACTATTTCTGTCCTCATTTTTTTGGGTTGGATTTTGTAATGTTTTAGGAACACCTGACAAAAAAAAAAGTCAAAGTGGTAATCAGAGTACCTGGAGACGACACTTGAGACGAAAGCAAAGAGCAAACGATTGGCACTATATAAAACCTGCATAATAATATTAATAACAACATCAAGAAGGTTGATGGAGTCCCAGTACGCTGGGACTTTTAGCTCCACCAGGAGTAATAAGAGGAATGTGTGCTTATGTCATTCCCCACCAGCTAAAGATCTACAAAAGTCCAATAATTAGAAGGGGATACATATGTGTGCTATAAGGCCCCTTTCACATGAGCGGACCGTTCATCCGCTTATTACAAGTCCGTTTACGATACAGCCGAGACAAATCACAAATGGTACATCACCCCTGATAAGTCCAGCCACTTTAAAGAGGGTTAGTCAGCAGACTGTTGGCGAGGATGTTCAGATAGAGCAGTGTTTTTCAACTCCAGTCCTCAAGGCACACCAACAGGTCATGTTTTCAGGCTTTCCATTATTTTGCACAGGTGATTTGATCAGTTTCACTGCCTTTGTAATTACCACAGCCAGTTCATCTGAGGGAAATCCTTAAAACTTGACCTGTTGGTGTGCCTTGAGGACTGGAGTTGAAAAACACTGAGATAGAGGCACAATGGCACATCTGTGGTGGACCTGCCCGGTAATCCAAAAATACTGGGATACCATATTGAAGCAAATAGGAGAGATTATGGGGAAGGAGATCAAGAAAGACCCTTGGGCCGTTCTTTTTCATTGCAACCATGAAGGTATGAAAAAATACAAACACTCCCCCCTCCCACATTTGTTAAACGCAGCGAAAAGGCCTATACCCAAAAAGTGGCGGGAATCGGAAACTCCTTTGGTGTGGGATTGGATAAATGCAGTTGAAGAAACCTATAAGATGGAAGAGCTTAGAGAAAGTATTAGGAATAAATACTGATTTCAAAGGACAAATGGAAAAAATGGAGAGAGTATAAAAAATCCTGGAGCTATGCAGAGAATTTGAGGGTTCCCTAACCAACACTTGCCAGGGAATATAGCCTAATTAAGCATAAACAATTAATAAAAAAATAAAAAAAAAGGAGTCTAGAGAACATACCAGCGGTTAAAATTCAAATCTATATAAATTTCATAGCGCTGTCAAATTTGTAATTAAAACTCCTATTGGTAAACTGTGGAGTCCAGGGAGCCACTGGGAGGGGGGGGTGAGGGTGAGGGGGGTGGAGGGAAAGAAATCCAGCATTCTCGTTCCCTGGCTTCGTCCCTGCCAGGGGCAGGGAATGGTGGAAGTAGGAGTATGCTTTAATTATTCTCTTGGAAGCAAGATATATTTTGAAAATAAAGTTATCATATTAAAAAAAACACTCATAGCAACAGAGGAGCCTACCATACTCCTAGTAGTACAAATACCACAAATGATGCAAACCTGTAATCAGAGACGGAGCGAGGTACCGGGCAACGAGCTGGTCTTTGGAATTTGGTGGGGGCTGAAGTGGTAAAAAAAAAAAAAAAAAAAAGTCAGTTTACGGACTTGTAATGGGCCCCTATGGGATCGCGTCTGTTAGCGGATGATGCATCCGCTAACGTCCGCCTAAGATCCGCATCCTTCTGGATCCGTTTTTCGGATGGAAGAAAACCCTATTTTTCTTCTGTCCGGCGGATCGGATGCAAAACGGACAGACGGTCCGTTTTCATCCAATTCCCCATAGGGGATAGCGGAGGAGAGACAGGGCAGTCCCTGCACAGTGTGTGGGGACCACCCTGTCCGCCGACAGCTCAGCGGGACCCCCCGCTGAGCCGACGGACACACACGGAGCGGACCGAAAAACGGACACACACGAAGCGGACCGATCCGTGTGAAAGAGGCCTAAGTCTAGACCACAAAACAGAATTTGTCGATCAATTTTTGGATACAACCATTTCTGTCCTCATTTCTTTGGGTTGGATTTTGTAATGTTTTAGGAACACCCTGAAAAAAAAGGTCAAAGTTGTAATCAGAGTACCTGGAGATGACACTTGGGACCAAAGCAATGAGCCAACGATTGGCGCTATATAAATCCTATAACAACAACAAGGTTGATGGAGCCCAGCACGCTGGGACTTGTAGCTTCACCGGGAGTAAGCGGAATGTTTGCTTATGTCCTTCCCCACCAGCTGAAGATCTACAAGTCCAATAATAAAGAGGATACTTATGTGTGCTATAGGTCCAGACCGCAAATAGAATTCTACAATCAATTTTATGGATACCATACAACCATTTCTGTCCTCATTCCTTTGGGTTGGATTTTGTAATGTTTTTAGTAGGGTTGTCCTGATGCCACTTTTTTAGGACCGAGGACAAGTACCGATACTTTTTTTTAAATGTCATGTGACAGTTTTCAAACCACAATACAGACTAAGGATATGTTCTTTAGAATTATGAAGAACTCAAAGAATTTTCACAGAACAAAAAGTATCGGCAGAAGCATCGGGAGCATTTGCGCGAGTACAAGTACTCCCGCAAATACTCAGCATCGGTCCCGATACTAGTATTGGTATAACCCTAGGTTTTAGGAACACACGGACAAAAAAAGGTCAAACTGGTAATTAGAGTACCTGGAGATGACACTTGCAACCAAAGCAATGAGCAAACAATAGGCACTATATGAAACATGTATAATAATATTAATAACAACATCAAGAAGGTTGATGGAGCCCAGTACGCTGGGACTTGTAGCTCCACCAGGAGTAAGCGCGGGAATGCGTGACCGTCATTCCCCACCAGAAGAAGATCTACAAGTAAACTATTTCTATCATTTTATTGGGATGAATCTTGGAAACAAAAGATCAAACTGGTAATCAGAGTACCTTGCGATGACAATTGGCGCTATATAAATCCTGTATAACAACAACAAGGCTGATGGAGCCCAGTACGCTGGGACTTGTAGCTCCACCAGGAGTAATAACAGCAATGTGTGGTTATGTCATTCCCCACCAGCAGAAGATCTACAAGTCCAATAGTTAACCATTTCTATCCTTATTTCATTGGGTTGAATTTTGGAAACACCCTGACAAAAAGGTCAAACTGGTAATCAGAGTACCTGGAGATGACACTTGGGACTAAAGCAATGAGCCAACGATTGGCGCTATATAAAACCTGTATAATAATATTAATAGCAACATCAAGAAGGTTGATTAGAAGAAAAAAAAATATTATGGACAGCCGCACTCCAATGGATGTAAAACAAAAGTGTCGCATTTTAATAAGGTACAAATAAAAGCACTACAAGAACCAAAACAGCAAACGGTGGAATAATAAGGTTGATGGAGCCCAGTTCGCTGGGACTTGTAGCTCCACCAGGAGAAATAACAGCAATGTGTGGTTATGTCATTCCCCACCAGCAGAAGATCTACAAGACCAATAGTAAATAATTTATATCTTCATTTCATTGGGTTGGATTTTGTAATGTTTTAGGAACACCCTGACAAAAAAGGTCAAAGTGGTAATCAGAGTACCTGGAGATGACACTTGGGACCAAAGCAATGTGCCAACAATTGGCGCTATATAAATCCTATATAACAACAACAAGGCTGATGGAGCCCAGTACACTGGGACTTGTAGTTCCACCAGGAGTAATAACAGGAATGTGTGCTTATGTCATTCCCTACCAGCAGAAGATCTACAAGTCCAATAGTAAATAATTTCTATCTTCATTTTATTGGGTTGGATTTTGTAATGTTTTAGGGACACCTTTACAAAAAGATCAAACTGGGAATCAGGGATACCTGGAGATGACGATTGGCGCTATATAAATCCTATAAAACATCAAGAAGGTTGATGGAGCCCAGCATGCTGGGACTTGTAGCTCCACCAGGAATGTGTGCTTATGTCATTCCCCACCACCTGAAGGTCTACAAGTCCAATAATAAGATGATACTTATGTGGGCTATAGGTCTCGACCACAAACAGAATTCTACAATCAACTTTTGGATACAACTATTTCTGTTCATATTTCTTTGGGTTGGATTTTGGAATGTTTTAGTAACACCCCGAAAAAAAAAAAAAAAAAAAGGGGTCAACGTGGTAATCAGAGTACCTAGAGATGACACTTTGACACTTGAGACCAAAGCAATGCGCTAACGATTGGAGCTATATAAATCCTGTATAACATCAAGAAGGTTGATGGAGCCCAGCACGCTGGGACTTGTAGCTCCACTAGGAGAAATAACAGGAATGTGTGCTTATGTCATTCCCCACCACCTGAAGGTCTACAAGTCCAATAATAGGAAGATGATACTTATGGGTCTCGACCACAAACATAATTCTACAATCAACTTTTGGATACAACTATTTCTGTCCATATTTCTTTGGGTTGGATTTTGTAATGTTTTAGTAACCCCCCCCCAAAAAAAAAAAAAAAAGAAAAAAAAGGGGGGTCAACGTGGTAATCAGAGTACCTAGAGATGACACTTGAGACCAAAGCAATGCGCTAACGATTGGAGCTATATAAATCCGGTATAACATCAAGAAGGTTGATGGAGCCCAGCATGCTGGGACTTGTAGCTCCACCAGGAGTAATAACAGGAATGTGAGGTATGTCATTCCCCACTAGCTGAAGATCTACAAGTCCAATAGTAAACCATTTCTATGGGTTGGATTTTGTAATGCTTTAGGAACACCCTGACAAAAAAGGTCAAAGTGGTAATCAGAGTACCTGGAGATGACACTTTGACACTTGGGACCATAACAACAATGAGGGTTGATGGAGCCCAGTACACTGGGACATGTATCTCCACCAGGCCACATCTAGGGTATCCATCAGTTGTAGATCACCCCTCCATCCTCAATGCTCCCCCACAGGGGACACAGGAGGAAGCAGAGGGATGTGTGGCCGTGTCAATCCCCACTAGAGGATTTCCTCCACACTCCAGCAGTATAACAATAGGCTTAAGGCCATGTGTGTGCAGCCCAGGCGAGCCTGCCCCATTAGTCTTACCCAATCCTCGAAGTGCCGGCTCCCATTCTGCAGGAGATCCTCGAACTGGATGGTGCAATTGGCCACAAAGTCATCGTAGCCGATGGGGGCATCGTGGAAGACGGCCAGCTCGATCTTCCTGCCATTGCAGACGTCGGTGGAGAAGTCATCGTGCCAGGCTGGGCTGTTGGTCTTCTGCTTGGTGGAGGTCTGGCCGATCCTTGAGTCGTCCACATTGACGGCGATGTAGGGGTCCAGAAGGAAGGTCTGGGGTCGGGGCCCCACCGCGTGCCTCAGGGACCAAGCTGTGGGCTTCAGGTTGACAGCCTCGCAGATCCTGATCTTCAGCAATCCATTGAAGACCACCATGGCGAGCGAGGGGTTAACAGGGGGAGGGGGGGGCGAGATCCACCACCTCTCAGCTTGCAGCGATCGATGGAGATCCGATGGGATCTGCCTGCTCTCTTCCTTGCGACTCCTACTCAATCCAGGGCTGATTTCTAACGGAAAACAAGGGGGACGTCCTCCTCCTCCTCTTGCAGCTTGCAAGGGCTCTGGAGATCCTCATGTAATCCCGGCCGGGTGGAGAGGAGGGGGGGTTACTGCTGATTCCTCTCTCTCTCTCTCCGTCTTCTCTCTCTACCTACCGTCTCAGCTGATCCATGCAGCAGCCGCCGCCGAAGTCCTCCTTCGGGTCCGAGGTCAACACAGCAATCCTCCTCCGCGCACAACACACAGCACGGCCAAAAAAAGCAGGGAGCTCACATCCGCATCAGGACTGGGGTCACCTCCCCAGGGACGCCTCCAGCTGCTCCCATGCAATATACATGAGCCTGGGCTGGGCCGGCTGCAGAAAGCCTTGGATCCAGTGTGCAGATTCCTGCTGGATGGCTGGCAGGCTGCTGCTGCCTAAGAGCTTGTTGGTGCTGATCAGCAGCGACACCCAACCCCTCCTCCTCCTCCTCCTCTCTCCTTGTAATGCAGGAAATGCACAGAAGACGTCAGAGTGTGCTGCTGACACATACAGGCAATGGAAGCTTCAGCAGCTCCTACCAAGCAATGTGTATGGGGGGGGGGGGGGGGGGGGGGGGGGGGGCTTGTCCCTGGCTGGCTGGCTCACATATCAGGCAACAGCAGGCCACTTTCACTATTTAAATAGATACTTACCTCTCTGATCAGGTATGACATTTCCTCTGCCAGGGAAGCAGGACACCGTGTTGTAGCAATCATCAAAACAAAATAATACAATGTTGCTGACCTTTTGGGAAGCAAAACTTAATATTTGTGTATTTTATATAAATATATATATATGTGTGTGTGTATTAATATTTTTGTATTTATATCGGTGTGTTTATATTTACATCTTATGTATCAGGTTTGACATTTCCTCTGGGGAACTGTGCTCTGCCAAGGATCAAAAAATGATACAATTTTGCTGATTTGTTGGAATGCAAAACTTAAAGTGCTTGTAAACCCACTTTTTTGACTTTTACCTACAGGTAAGCCTATAATAAGGCTTACGTGTAGGTAAGGAGAATATCTCCCAAACTTGCACGGTTTAGGAGATATTCCCCTCGCAATGTGCCACTGATTGCAGCGGCGCATGCTCAGGGGGACTCCCTGGCGAAAGAACCGCCCACCGCCAGACGCTGGCCGGTGACGTGTCATATTCAGGCTCCCCCATCACAGAGTGCTCCGGAAGTGCTGCGTCGGCCAACTGTGCATGCGCGATGCGTTCCAATGGCTTTACGACACTGCACACCAGCGAAGCCGTCATTCAGAGCGACGTGGACTTAGAGATAAGTGGCCAGTCGGCCTCACGTCCTCGCTTCGCTCGGACGGCTCGCTGCGCTTGCTCGGCCTCCTGGCTCTTTTTTTAACATCCTCCAATCCACGAGGATGCCGAACGACGGCTTCGCTAGTGTGTAGTGTCAGTGTGTAGTGTAAATGCTTTGGAACGCATCGCAGATGCGTTTGGAACGCATCGCGCATGCGCAGTTGGCCGCCCAGCACTTCCGGAGCACTCTGTGATGGGGAGCGGAGTATGATGGTACACCGGATTTAAATCTCCCACGTGCACGCGCGGGAGTTACGTCATCGCCGCTCCAGCCAATCACAGCGCTGGAGCAGTGATACCCGGAAGACACGCCAAGTCAAGATGAGATCTCGCTCGGCGTGGACCAGGTAAGTTCCCTACACCTCGTTCCGAGGAAAGTATTTCATAATGAGCTAATATGCAGTGCATATTAGCTCATTATGAATTTTGCCTTGCAGGAGAAAAAAAAATAATAATTTTGATGCGGGTTTACAACCGCTTTAAAGTGGAAGTTCACCCTAAAAAAATAAATCCAAAAATACCTTGAGCTGATCGGTTAGACTGCGGGGAGGCTGTTTTATTTTTTTTTCATACATACCATGTTAGCGGTGTTTCATCCCTCGGCTTCCTGGTACGATTCTAGCAGGGTTGGGCGTTCCTAGTTGAATGACGTTCCTCTGACCGGCGCATACAGCGCGTCACAACATTTCCGAAAGAAGCCGAACGTTTTTGTGCAGGTGCCGTATAGAGTCGGCTCTATACCGCGCCTGCGCAGCGACGTTCGGCTTCTTTCGGAAAGTCGTGACGTGCGGTATGCGCCGGTCAGAGGAACGTCATTCAACTAGGAACGCCCAGAATCATACCCGGAAGCCGAGGGATGAAACACCGATAACACGGTATGTATGAAAAAAAAACGCAGCCTCCCCGCAGTCTAAGTGTAACTGCAATTTTAAAAATGGCGCTGGGGGCGTTCCCGACGGGCCCGACGCAGTGACTTTCCAACGTTTCCGTAAGAGATAAGCGGCGTAAAGATAAAGCAGCCCCCTAGTGGAGTATCCTATGTTAAGTATGGCCGTCGTCATCGCGTCGAAAAAAAAAAATTCGAGTCGTTTATGTAAAACGTCCGTGAATGGGGATTGACGTCATTGACGTTCACTGACAGAATTTGGAGCATGCGCACTGACAGTCGACGCATGCGCAGTACGTTCGCCGCGGGATCGCGCCTAGTTATAATAATACACACCCCCTACCCGCCCAATTTGAATTCCGCCGGCTCATTTTCGATACGCCGCCGCAACTTTAGGAGCAAGTGCTATGTGAATACAGTACTTGCTCCTAAAGTTTCCTCGGAGTAACGTAAATGAGAAACGTTACTCCAACATAAAGATTCGCCCATCTACCTGAATCTGGCCCTATTTGTATATTTATATTCATATTTGGGTATTTATATATTATCCTATGTATCAGAAACTATGATGTAGCGATAATGCTGATCTGTTGTAGTGCAAAGCTTTATATTTGTGTATTTATATCTGTGTATTTATAATTGTGTAATTATATTTATATGTTTGTATTTATATTTGTGTTTTATGTATCAGGTTTGACATTTTCTCTAGGGAACTGTGTTCTCCCAAGGATCCAAAGAATTATACAATGGGCCAGATTCAAAAAGAATTTACGCCGGCGTATCTCCTGATACGCCGCTGTAAATTCAAATGTGTGCCGTCGCATCTTTACTCCGATTCTGAAAGCAAGATACGCGGAAAAACATGGCTTCAGTCGTCCGGCGTAACTTGCCTACGCCGGCGTATCGTGGGCGCATAATTACGCTGGACACATTAGATATTCCCATTAAAAATATGCAAATGAGCTAGATACGCCGATTCAGAAACGTAGTTGCGCCCTCATGCGCCCTCATGCGTACCTCATTTATGTAAGGCGTTCGACCGGCGCAAAGTTACCCCTGCTATATGAGGCGCAGCCCATGTTAAGTATGGACGTCGGAACAGCTTCCAATTGTACGTCATTTGCGTAAATCGTACGCGAATAGGGCTGTGCGTAAGTTACGTTCACGTCGAAAGCATTGAGTATTTCTGACGTGATTTTGGAGCATGCGCACTGGGATACGTCCACGGATGGCGCATGCGCCGTTCGTTAGGCGCGTCATTTACGTGGGGTCACGATTTATTTCCATACAAAACGCCCACTACCAGCCTACTTGGAATTACGCGGGCTTACGCCGGCCCATTTACACTACGCCGCCGTAACTTAGGGCGCAAGTTCTTTCTGAATACGGTACCTGCCGCTCTAAGTTACGGCGGTGTAGTGTATATGAGATACGCTATGCCCGCCGAAATTTACGCCAGTCTTTCTGAATCTGGCCCAATGTTGCTGATCTGTTGGAATGCAAAAATTACTATAACGCCCAAGATGAACTCTTATGATAACGATATGCATTAGGTCAGGGTTTGACAAATTTGCTTGGAATCTAGGAGTCAGCTAAAAAAGTTAGGAGCCAGAAAAAGCGCCGCATCCCGCCAAGCTTGCGCGCAGAAGCAAACACATACGTGAGTAGCGCCCCCGCATATGTAAACAGTATTCAAACCACACATGTGAGGTATCGCTGGGATCGTTAGAGCAAGAGCAATGATTCTAGCTCTAGACCTCCTCCGTAACTCAAAACATGTAACCTGTAGAATTTTTTAAACGTCGCCTAGGGAGATTTTAAAGGGTAAAAGTTTGTCGCCATTCCACGAGCGGATGCAGTTTTGAAGCGTGACATGTTGGGTATCAATTTACTCGACGTAATGAACAGTAAAGCTACCCCAGGCCCCCCTGTTTAGCTGATGATGCCTTATCAGGGGCCCAGCACATATATGAGCGTCGTTATCTCTAAGTACCTTACCAAACATGAGATTAATAGTATACGTCCTCAAATAATCCTCATTGTTAGTCATTGTAACCAACTTGAGTGGGGCAATGCTCACATTTGATGGCGTCTGCCACTTTGGAGAAGCGTTCTCTTCACAGATGTATCCCGGTTGTCACTGTACAGGGCAGATGGCAGACAGTGTGTATGGTGTTGTGTGGGTGAGCTGTTTAGTGATGTCAACGTTGTTGATGGAGTGGCCCATGTTGGCGGTGAGGTTATGGTATGGGCAGGCTATGGACTATGAACACAGGTGGCATTTTGAATGCACAGAGATACCGCGATGGACCTAGATGTGCAAAGTTAGTAGAGACAAATCCCAACAGACTAAAAGCTGTAATTAAAGCAAAACATGGTTAAACAATATACTGACATAAGGGGGTGATCCTTTTTCCAACTCAGTGATTCTGTTTTTTATTTTTAAATTTTTATTTTTGACATGTTGGTGTTATATCTTTCATTTGGGTGTTATACGTTGCACTGGTAAATACAATAAAACAAAATGGTGTTTGTCTTCATTTCAGGCTGAAAAGCAATAACATTTGATTATTTTAAAGAGGGTGAATCTTTTTCTATACCCACTGTATATGTTTATATTTTCCACTTCTTTTAACAGGCCAAGTAGTTTGGCAAAAGTGGCAGTTACAGGATTAGGACAAACTGCACAGAGATGCATGGGCGTCCGCTGAATTTTTTTCAGGGAGGGGCGCTTTGGCAGCGGTGATACAGTCGCATTTAATCCTTTCTTCAAACGCTAGCGGGGATTAAACGTGCCCCACTAGCGGCCGAATACCGCAGCTAAAACAGTGGTAAAGCATCACTTTTTAGCGGCGCTTTACCGATAACGCGGCCAGCTGGCAGTTTGAAATAGCTCTTGAGATAATTCATCTTCACTCCATGCCCATATAAATATAGCCTAGAAAATGTACAGACCCCCCTTCAGCACAGATGGACCTCCCCTTCAGCACAGACCCCCCTTCAGCACAGATGGACCTCCCCTTCAGCACAGACCCCCCTTCAGCACAGATGGACCCCCCATTCAACACAAACCCCCCTTCAGCACAGATGGACCCCCCTCCCCCATACCATTCAGTACCTTAGATCAGCCATCACTGCGGCACAGACACAGCAGGTTCCCTCCCCCTGTGTACACCTAAACACTGGAGGGGGGTGGCTTCACTTTGCTCGCTGTGCCTGTGTAACATCCAGCCCGGGACTGCTCAGACAGCCCGCAGCCGCAAAACTCTACAACACCTTCTCGATATTCCAGGGGGGGGGGTCAATTGCCCCCCCCCCCTTGCCCTATGGAGCGGACGCCCATGCAGAGATGCTTATGGGACAACAATGACAGGACCAGCAGACTGAGAGTGATCATCACTGGGGCAGATCAACTGAGTACTTTACACACACAGTCAACTCCACCACGTGTTGTAACAGAATCACAGGATTCACAGCACCTGTTGTTGCAATTTTGACCTTTAAAAAATGTCTGTATCCCCCCTCTATACCCCCTTCCTCCCCCTCCCCCACACTCACCTATCCCTCTTCAACCTTTCTTTTTTTTTCCTTCCTATACTCTTTTTCCATTCCTTTTCAATCTCCTCTTTCTTTAATATTCAGACTTTGCCAGAAATGTCAGAAAATAAAAATGAAATGCCTTATTGATAAAGATGAAGCAATAATAAAACCAAAAGCAAACTTTTTATTATGTTACAGCTTACTAATTCTTAGACGGTCGGGAGGCTGCGATCCCCCACCTCAACCTGCAGGAGACACTCGGGAGGCTGCGATCCCCCATCCCCCACCTTACCCCGCGGGAGACACTCAGGAGGCTGCGATCCCCCGCCTCACCCTGCAGGAGACACTCGGGAGGCTGCGATCCCCCGCCTCACCCTGCAGGAGACACTCGGGAGGCTGCGATCCCCCACCTCACCCCGCGGGAGACACTCAGGAGGCTGCGATCCCCTGCCTCACCCTGCAGGAGACACTCGGGAGGCTGCGATCCCCCACCTCACCCCGCGAGAGACACTCGGGAGGCTGCGATCCCCCACCTTACCCCGCGGGAGACACTCAGGAGGCTGCGATCCCCCGCCTCACCCTGCAGGAGACACTCGGGAGGCTGCGATCCCCCACCTCACCCCACAGGAGACACTCAGGAGGCTGCGATCCCCCACCTCACCCTGTGGGAGACACTCAGGAGGCTGCGACCCCCCACCTCACCTAGCGGGAGACGCTCAGGAGGCTGCGATCCCCCACCTCACCCTGCGGGAGACACTCAGGAGGCTGCGATCCCCCACCTTACCCTGCGGGAGACACTCAGTAGGCTGCGATCCCCCACCTCACCCCATGGGAGACAGTTGGGAGGCTGCCTTCCCTCACCCCGTGGGGGACAGTCGGGAGGCTGTGATCTACCTCACCCCGTGGGGGACAGTCGGGAGGCTGTGATCCACCTCACCCCATGGGAGACAGTCGGGAGTCTGCGATCCACCTCACCAGGGCTGTTTGAAGGAATTTGGGGGCCACAAGCAAAATAGACATGGAGGCCCTCTAACAACCCGCTGCCCACACGCACGAAAAGCCTCCCATGTTTTTTTTACTCCCCCGGGCCCCCCTCCCTATGTTCTTTTTACACCCCCAGGCCCCCCCTTCCTACCGGGTCCGTACCGTGTGGCAGGAAATTCAGTTTCCTGTTCCCGGCCGGGCTGACAGGAAGTGAGCACACAGTGTGCACTTCCTGTCAGTCGGGCCGGGAACAGGAAACTGAATCTCCTGTACCGCACGGTACCCGACCGGAGTCCGGACTGACAGGAGGAAGGAAGAGGTGCTCAGCCACGCTACAGAGAAGGGGAAGTGACGACTCGAGGCAGCAGTGCTGCAGGCTCTCTATAGAACGCTCAGGCGGCTGCAGCATATAATAAGTGCGGCAAGGGCGGCAAGGCCCTGCTTGGGGCCCAGGCCAGCTCGGGGCCCCAAGCAATTGCTTGGTTTGCTTGCCTTGTAGTGACAGGCCTGCACCTCATCCCGTGGGAGGCTGCGAACCCCCACCTCACCCCATGGGAGACACTCGGGAGGCTGCGATCCCCCACCCCTCACGTGAGACAGTCAGGAGGCTGCGATCCCCCCGACTTCACCCTGCGGGAGACTGTCGCGAGGCCGCGATCCCAACCCCCCATTGGAGACAGTCAGGGGGCTGCAATCCTAACCCCCACCCCCCAACGATAGACAGTCAGGAGGTTGAAGCCCCCCCACCTCACCCCACGGGAGACACTCGTGAGGCTGTGATCCCAACCCCCCACCACGGGAGACAGTCGGGCGGCTGCGATCTCCCTCACCCCCCCACCTCACTCCCTGGCCAATCGGGTCTCAGGAGCTGCTTCCTGATTGGCTGGGAGGGTCCTGCACCAAAAAAAGGGTCCTGCATGACTTTGGTTCCAAATGCAATGCAAATTCAGCCATACAATCTGTATTGCTGAATTTACATCGCACAGACACATGCGATCTACACAGCATGCGGTGCGAATCACATGCGATGTCGGACAGCGCAGCAGTGTGAACCTGGCCTGAAAGGAGGCAAAGTTAATTTCAAGCCAGAACTTCAACTTAATGATTTGTAAATATATAATTTTATTAAAAATAAAATAAAACAGTGCAGGAAATATTTACAGAAAAGACATTACAAAACAAACATACACACCGGGAAAATAAAAGGATTGTAAAGTATATTTTCCCTCTTTTAGTTAATTTTTTTTTAATTTACAAAGCATGTCTAATATATATATATATATATATACAGTATCTGACAATAGTAAGTACACACCTCACATTTTTGTAATTTTATAATATTTTTGTAATATAATAATTTTATTATTTATCTTTTCATGTGACAACACTGAAGAAATTACACTTTTCTACAATGTAAAGTAGTGAGTGTACAGCTTGTATAACAGTGTTAATTTGCTGTCCCCTCAAAATAACTCGACACACAGCCATTAATGTCTAAACCGCTGGCAACAAAAGTAAGTACACCCCTAAGTGAAAATGTCTAAATTGGGCCCAAAGTGTCTATATTTTGTGTGGCCACCATTATTTTCTAGCACTGCCTTAACCCTCTTGGGCATGGAGTTCACCAGAGCTTCACAGATTGCTTCACAGGTTGCCACAGGAGTCCTTTTCCAATCCTCCATGATGACATCACAGAGCTGGTGGATGTTAGAGACCTTGCGCTCCTCCATCTTCTGTTTGAGGAGCCCCACAGATGCTCAATAGGGTTTAGGTCTGGAGACATGCTTGGCCAGTCCATCACCTTTACCCTCAGCTTCTTTATCAAGGCAGTGGTCATCTTGGAGGTGTGTTTTTATGTTGGAATACTGCCCTGCGGCACAGTCCCCGAAGGGAGGGGATCATGCTCTGCTTCAGTATGTCACAGTACATGTTGGTATTCATGGTTCCCTCAATGATCTGTATCTCCCCATGCCGGCAGAACTCATGCAGCACCAGACCATGACACTCCCACCACCATGCTTCACTGTAGGCAAGACACACAGATAGATAGATAGATAGATAGATAGATAGATAATATTTATTACCTTTCTAGTTGTTTCTTTGGAGCAGATTTATACATAGGGCTTTTTGAGCAGCTTCCTTTGTTTTGAATATATGACAATGCATCACATAGTAGCTTATGATGAAATACTTACCTTAGTGCAGTGCCGTACGTACTCTGCTCCCAACGGCTGACATTTTTCACCAGAGTTACTTCGGGAGCCGTCAGTCACAGCACAGCTATTGAAGAAACCGCACCAGTTTCTTCAGTGCGTATACTCCGATGGCGTCGGCAGCAGGGCATATAAGGCCAGATTCAGGTAGAGTTACTCTGGAGTATCAGTGATACTCCAGCCTAACTCTCACTTTGAGCTGGCGTTTCTGTTTTCTGTAAGCAGAAAACAAGAAACGCCGGGTTGGAGTTCCTATACGAGCGGCGTAATTGTATTTCGCCGTCGTATCGGAACTGCAATTTTAAAAATGGCGTTCGGGGCGTTCCCGCTGATTAACGCAGAGAATATGTTAATCAGCGAGAATCGGCAATTCACGATCGTATTCGGGCCCGACGCAGTGACTTTCCAACGTTTCCGTAAGAGATACGCGGCGTAAAGAAAAACCAGCCCCCTAGTGGAGTATCCTATGTTAAGTATGGCCGTCGTCATCGCGCCGAAAATAAAAAATTTCGAGTCGTTTGCGTAAAACGTCCGTGAATGGAGATTGACGTCATTGACGTTCACTGACAGAATTTGGAGCATGCGCACTGACAGTCGACGCATGCGCAGTACGTTCGCCACGGGATCGCGCCTAGTTTAAATAATACACGCCCCCTACCCGCCCAATTTGAATTCTGCTGGCTCATTTTCGCTACGCCGCCGCAACTTTAGGAGCAAGTGCTGTGTGAATACAGTACTTGCTCCTAAAGTTTCGGCGGAGTAACGTAAATGAGAAAAGTTACTCCAAAATAAAGATTCGCCCATCTACCTGAATCTGGCCCATAGTGAATATCTCCTAAACGGTGCAAGTTTAGGAGATATTTACCATACCTACAGGCAAGCCTTATTATAGGCTTACCTGTAGGTATAAGTGTTGCTTGCTTTTAATAAATGGACACTTACCTGTCCTGGAGTCCAGCAATGTCGGCACCGCAGCTGATGTTTCCATCAGCTGTCGGGTGCTGCCGTCGTCATTGCGGGTAAGGATACCTGGCAGTGTAGCCTTTCATCTTTACGACAGGAACCCTACTGCGCCTGGGCGGGGCCCGCTCTGCTCTCCTACTGGTCCGGCGCCAAGGGGAGGGAGGAGGGAGCCCCGCACTGTCAAGGGCCACAGCCCGGACTTCCGGCAGTGGGAAAGGATACCTGTAAAAGACAGGTATCCTGTCCCACCTCCCCCTGAAAGGTGCCAATTGTGGCAGCAGAGGAGGGGGAGGAATCAGATGAGCAGAAGTTCCACTTTTGGGTGGAACTCTGCTTTAAAAAGGGTATGAACTTAGAATGCAGAACTCAAGTGTACAAATATAGTTATATCTGATAATTAGATCTGCCAGCACCGTACAGACAGGGTTAATTATGTTAAATATAACTTCCCAACCCCTTTTGTAACATGACATAGCAGAGGAGGGCTTGGTAGAATTTTTAGGCAAGTAAAAACAACTTAAAAAGGTAAGCAACAATTCATTTTTTTAAAGTCATGCTATAATAATGGGAATATATAAAGCAGGTGTTCTCCAAATTTGGCTGTAAAAATGGAAATGCGCTTTACAAGTCAAAAAATATTTAGGGAGAGTGTTGTTGCCTAGGTTCACATTGAATTTGACATGTCAAGTCGCATGCCAAATCAGCGGCTATTGCCGGCAATGGCACCGTCCGAATTAATGCGATACCGACTTTGAGGCGTGACACTAATTCCCAATAGACATCTGTGCAGGAACCCGCTGAAAGTGGCTTCTCTCCATTCATTTTAGCTGAGGCTGCTGAGAAAGGGACTGGGGAATCTGTGTCCTTAGTCCCTTTCTCCGTCTCAAAGGGGAGATGTCAGAGGTCCGTTAAGACCCCTGATAACTCACCAAAGCCCCCCCAACAGACCTCATAAAAAAGATTAAAAAAATTGCAATAAGTAATAAAAAATAAACTAAAATGTAAATAAAAAATAAAAAACACACTGACAATCCACCCTGTTAAAAAATGACATTAAGAAAAAAGAAAAATCGATATTCGTTATCGACGAGTACTTGAAAAAAAGTATCGGTACTTGTACTCAGTCTCAAAAAAGTGGTATCGGGACAACCCTAGTAATGTATAAAACTTTGGCCTTTGTAAAAGGTAAACGACACAGCTGGATAGGACGGGAGCTGCAACACCTGTAAAACACTCATATAATGCCCGAAAAATGCCCAACAAGCAAAATCCCATTCATTTAAATGGCCCCTGTTCACATCTGAGTGTTTTGTAGTCTAAGGGGAAACGGCTGATTCTCAAAAAAGTACATGAGCTTCTTTATTGGAAGATTACAAGCGTTTTTCTGCTTTTTACATTGGTGACCTTTTGACCTGTGCAAAATCGCGACAAAATGTGGTAAAAAATGTGCAACTTTCTGCCTGAAAACAAAATGCTCAGGTGTGAATGCGGCCTTAGGCTAGTTTCACACCGGGGCGGGGGCATTAGCTGTAAAGCGCCGCCAATTTTACCTGTGCTTTAGCCCCCATTCCCATTGGTGCGATTTGACAGGTAAAATCGCATGTCAAATCAGAGCCTATTACCAGCAAAAGAAGCGCCCCAATTGGTGCGGTGCCAACTTTGCGGCACCACACCAATTTCCAAAAGTAGTACCTGCACTACTTTTGCCGACTTGGAGGGCGAGTTCAATAGACATCTGTGCATGAACCCCGCACAGATGTCTTTCAAGTCGCCCCTGAAGTCGGGCGGAAATGCGGCTTCAGAGTTCAGATAAATTTGCACGATTTCAAAGCCGCGTTTAGTATGAACGAAGGCTCACTGCTGTAATAGTGAAGCTTTTAACCCCCTTCCCCCCACTAGCGGCCGAATAAAAGGTTAATAGCACCCGCAAATCGCCACTTCGGCAGCGGTGCTCATTGATTCCAATGGCAGGGTCAGTGGAGGAGCGATGTATACACCGCTACTTCACTGCCTAAGAGATGCTGCTTGCAGGACTTTTTTAATTGTCCTGTAAGACCACCACCCGGGTGTGAAAGCACTCAGGCTCTCACACTGGGTCTGCAGGGGAGGTGTTTTTCAGGCGCTTTGATTTGTAGGCCCCAACCAGCATAACTGGGCCTACTAGCAAAGATGCAGCCTCGGGTCAACGTGGCCCCGGGGCTGGAAATCACAAAACACACACCTTGTGCCTAGGGTGACCCCATTTCCAAACTAACATTCAGGGACACCCCCCCTTCCCAAAAATCAGCTTGTGCTGTAACGAATCACAGCACAATGATTGAACACAAGAGGCAGAATTTCTCCAATCACAAGCGGGGGGCGGGGATTGCGCTCCTCCAGGCATTCCTGGCCAGGACAAGTACTGTCAGTGAGTAAAGCAGTGATGTGGCGGCCTTTGTTGGGGGCATCAGATTGGCCGGGGGGGGGGGTAGCAGTGTCAGTTTCATTCCGGGACACTGTATTGTCCTAGAATGAGGATGCCTGGGACGACAGACCTGCAAAATGTGGGACTGTCCCGGGCAATCCGGGACACATGGTCATCCTACTCGTGCCAGGAGGGCCACGAGGCGAAGGACCCCAAAATATGGCGTCTGCCCCTTAAGTATCCCTTTCCGGGATGCACGGCGGGGCACCACTCCCAATGGGCTGCTCCAGAGAAAAGACACTCAATGACCTATGGCTGGCCCGTTTTCCAACACTGACCTGTGGGGGTATGGCCACCTACAGGCAACAGTGGGAAAATACTTTCATGGAACAGCCACTGCCAGGACAGAGGCTAATTCAAAATAGATCATACAGTCTGAGACACATTATCGCTCAGGCACCCATTAAATTTAACATAGCGCCCAGTAATTTGGGAGCAGGGCACTACAGTAGTACAGAAACTACTTTTTGAAATCGGTGCAGCGCTGCAGATGCAGACTCGCACCAATTAGAACAGTGCCATTGCCAGCAAATGCCGCCGATTCGACATGCGATTTGACATGTGAACCACGGCTCATTGTCAAAGCCTACTTGAACAAGCTGAAGTTAAAAGCTGATTGGCTACCATCAAAACTGGTGCAAGGAATTTTGACACCCTGGGCAAAACCAAATTTTTCCACCCCGCCTGGCTGTACCCCTGACTCCACCCCCTTCCCCCTGCCCATGTATACCCCACATTTTTAACCACTTAAGCCCCAGACCAATATGCTGCTAAATGCCCAGAGGCGTTTTTACAATTCGGCACTGCGTCGCTTTAACAGACAATTGCGAGGTCGTGCGACGTGGCTCCCAAACAACATTTGCTTTCTTTTCTTCCCACAAATAGAGCTTTCTTTTGGCGGTATTTGACTACCCCTGTGATTTTTATTTTTTTGCGCTATAAACAAAAATAGTGCAACATTTTTTACTTTTTGTTATAAGAAAAATCAAATAAACAAAATTTTAGTCAAACATTTAGGCCAAAATGCATTCAGCCACATGTCTTTAGTAAAAAAAAATCGCAATAAAAAAAAAATAGCTACCTAGCGGCAACAGTGACACTAATACAGCGATCAGAAAAATGATCGCTTAGTGACACTGGCAATAGGGGGTGAAAGGGTTAATTAGGGCGGTGATCAAGGGGTTAAAACTTTATGAGGGGGGGTACGGGGCTACCCCGGACCTAACACTAACTGCCTGTCACACTGACACTAAATGCAGTGATCAGTAAATATATGATCACTGGAATCAGTGACAGTGTGACAGGGGGGTGGGGGGGGGGGTGTGATTTGAAGGGGTTAATGTGTCTATGTGTGTGGTGTCAGTGTAGTGTTGGTGCGACTTACTTGTGATGTTTTCTCAACTCTCGACGGATTGAAAATACCGCCGAGAGGAGAGCTGACATCACTTCCTCTGCCTGTGTTTACATTATACAGGCAGAGGAAGTGCAGGGCGGGGAGGACGCGCATTGGCTGGGAGCGATCCGGAGGGGGCGGACAAAAACGAACAGCCGTCCCCTCATCCCGGATCGCTCCCACAGCAAATCGAACCCCCCACCCACGTCTAGGCACGGACGTACAGGTATGCCAATGTGCCTGTACATGCCATTCCGCCGACGTATATGTACATGCAGCGGTCCTTAAGCAGTTAATGAAGCACCCAAATGTAACCCACCAGCACCCATCAATGCAGCCTCATCAGCGTCCATCAAAGCATCCTCATCAGCGCCAATCAATGCAGCCTCACCAGCGCCCATCATTGCAGCCTCACCAGTGCCCATGATTGCAGCCTCATCAGCGCCCATCAACACAGCCTCACCAGCACCCATCAATGCAGCCTACCAGTTCCCATCAATGCAGCCTACCAGTGCCCATCAATGAATGCTTGCTTGCTTCCATTCATTCAGGAGTCGAGACACAGTCCTCCGTCGCCGCTGTGCCTCTGACATTATGTGCAAACAGAGTGGCCGCTGCCTCCTGATGCTGACACTTAGTTGCTTGCTGCAGAGAAAAGAGAGTAGGAACACCAATGGCCGGGCTCCCTAGGCAGCAGTGCGCCCTAGGCGGCTGACTAGTTTGCCTAGTGGTTGCACTGGCCCTGGCTACAATGCACAGCTGCACCAGATTTTGCACTCTCCGGTTTTGGTAAACCAACCCTTTAGTATTGCGCATTTTGGTTTTAATTTTTGCAATTAGAATCACGCAATGCTGTTGGCAAAGTGGAAGGGAATTGAGAAATGAACAGAGCTTGTACAAAAGGGCATCATCGTTCCCTCGTGCCTAGGGTGTCATCGTTCCCTCGTGCCTAGGGCGTCATCGTTCCCTCGTGCCTAGGGCGTCATCGTTCCCTCGTGCCTAGGGCGTCATCGTTCCCTCGTGCCTAGGGCGTCATTGTTCCTTCGTGCCTAGGGCGTCATCGTTCCCTCGTGCCTAGGGCGTCATCGTTACCTCGTGCCTAGGGCGTCATCGTTCCCTCGTGCCTAGGGCGTCATCGTTCCCTCGTGCCTAGGGCGTCATCGTTCCCTCGTGCCTAGGGCGTCATCGTTCCTTCGTGCCTAGGGCGTCATCGTTCCCTCGTGCCTAGGGCGTCATCGTTCCCTCGTGCCTAGGGCGTCATCGTTCCCTCGTGCCTAGGGCGTCATCGTTCCCTCGTGCCTAGGGCGTCATCGTTCCCTCGTGCCTAGGGCGTCATCGTTCCCTCGTGCCTAGGACGTCATCGTTCCCTCGTGCCTAGGGCGTCATCGTTCCCTCGTGCCTAGGGCGTCATCGTTCCCTCGTGCCTAGGGCGTCATCGTTCCCTCGTGCCTAGGGCGTCATCGTTCCCTCGTGCCTAGGGCGTCATCGTTCCCTCGTGCCTAGGGCGTCATCGTTCCCTCGTGCCTAGGGCGTCATCGTTCCCTCGTGCCTAGGGCGTCATCGTTCCCTCGTGCCTAGGGCGTCATCGTTCCCTCGTGCCTAGGGCGTCATCGTTCCCTCGTGCCTAGGGCGTCATCGTTCCCTCGTGCCTAGGACGTCATCGTTCCCTTGTGCCTAGGGCGTCATCGTTCCCTCGTGCCTAGGGCGTCATCGTTCCCTTGTGCCTAGGGCGTCATCGTTCCCTCGTGCCTAGGGCGTCATCGTTCCCTCGTGCCTAGGGCGTCATCGTTCCCTCGTACCTAGGGCGTCATCGTTCCCTCGTGCCTAGGGCATGAACACAGTCCAGGACTTCTCATTGTATTATCTTGCTGCCATGTGATTTGCAGATAAGGCATCCAGTCTGTAGTAGATTTGTTTATATCATTCCTATGGGGTGTCACTCCCAGTATCTCCAGTTGGAAATACGTATCTTGGAACAGAGCCACTTATGGTGGGGGGTAGAGCAGCAAACAGCATGGGGAGATGGTTTAATCATCCAGCAATTTCAACTTAATGAAATTAGCCCTTCCAGAAACGTCTGTTCCCGTCTTACTGTACAACTCCCTATGGAATCCATTTTCGTATTTACAGCAGTCACAGGACAGGAAGGAATTTGCTTACTGAGGACCATGGATTGAGGAGCATCTGAAGAGAACAATGTAACCATGTCATACTTCTGGTTAGAAGAAGAGGCTTGAACCCATCTACTGAGATTACATGTATGTGTTTAAGTGCCAAAAAAACAAAAGATCTAGTGAAAACTAGCCGAGAAGCCTAAAGCAACCAAGAAGATTTAATGTCCAGTTCTCTGGCCTGCACTAGGGTCCAGTTCATAAAACCTGCAGTGTAGGAAACACTTAATCTCCTCTCCGCCAATCAGGATGCAGGTATGAGACCCATTTCCCGATTCACCGAAAGTAGAAGCATTCTGATTGGCTGTCGAGGAAGAGGGAGGAGACGGAAGCTGCCACCGTGATGCCCCCAGGGGAGAGCAGGGGAAGCCGCCCGTGATTGCCCACCAGGGATGTAGTTAGTGCACTGACCGCTGATCTGCCTATCTGGTTCCAGCTAATGAGCTGGTGCCATTGAGGACTGCGCAGGCGCAATCTCATCTGACGGTCTGGTTCCAGCTAACGAGCTGGTTTTGCGCAGGCGCAATCCTTGCCGACGGAAACCTCCGAACCGCGGCCGGCATCCAGGGCGACGTGGAAAGTGAGGCCAGGTGGCCTCATGTCCTCGCTTCGATCGGAGGGCTCGCTCCGCTCGCTCGGCCTCCTGGCTCTTTTTTTAACATCCTCCAATCCACGGGGATGTTAAAGAATGAGCCTGGATGCCGCCCGAGGTTCAGAGATTTCCGTTGGGAAGGATTGCACCTGCGTAGTCCTTGAAGGAACCAGCTCGTTAGGGGAACAAGCCTGACAGGTCACCGGCTGACTGACTAAACCTAACCCGACCACCCTAAAATAAATTTACGCCACTGCCAGGCACTGTCATCACAATCATGGAGTCAGATCCACCAGGTGCCTGGACTGACACTGGGCTCAGCCTCTCAACTGGCTGCTGAAAGCCTGAGCTTGCCGCCCCCACCCCCTCCACAGCCCAGTGCTCCAATGAGCATAGAGGAATCAGAGCAGAAAGTTATGACTGACAGTGAGGAAAGAATGATTCCTAAAAAAAAAAAAAAAAAAAAAAAAACTTTACTTCTCTTTTAAAAGTTACCTTCACTGGAACTGAAGGGCCAAGCCCAACCCCTGAAGAACAACCCCACACCATATTCTTTAGTCATACACATATAGATTTCTCTCAGGCTGAACCAGGGACAGCAATAGATTTCCATACCTCCCAACAATTTAAAATGTGAATGAGGGACATCTACTTGCAAACATATGTAAGCATAAGACACCACCCCCCTGACCAACCCCCTTAAAGGAGCATTAACCAAAAAAAAGTTACCCGTAATTAAATCCACAAGGACTTTTTTTTTACCACTACTATTCCTTTTTTTGGCTTTTAAAATTGACAAATGCAGCATTTTAGAAATTGGATGAAAAGGTTTAGCACTGGGAAACATGAGGGACAAATGAGGGGGACATTGCTCCAAATCAGGGACAGTCCCTCAAAATCAGGGACAGTTGGGAGCTATGGATTTCCCCCTATCCATGGATAAATGAATCTCCCCTGCTGGCATAGGTGTGTTAAGCCTATGGGTGTGCATCCCAAAGCTCAAACACATGCTACCGATCACTCACTGTGTTCACTCAAAAAGGGAAGGTGCCAGTAAAAAACATATTTACCGGCCCCTTCCTCACTCATGCTAAAATATCTCCCTCTGTGTGCCCGCAGCAGCAGCTAGTGGAAGAGAAGAGGAGGAAAGCTGGAAGCACTGTGGGGGGAAGGGGGGGTGCCCAAGGCAGTAGGGGGGAATCTGTTCTGTACAGGGTGATTAGGGTCAGGGCCGTCTTAATAGCATCATGGGCCCCTGGGCAAAGTAATGCTCTGGGGCCCCTACAACGGAGACAGTGCATGTAAACAGAAATCAAGTAGGTAGAAGGTAGGGGATATCTAGGGTGTAGAGGGGTCAGAGTGCTGGGGGATAACTGGGATGTAGAGGGGCAGCCTGGGCTGCCCCAATTTCGGGGCAGCCCGGGCTCAAGGACCAGCTGCTTTGGGGAAAGGGCAGGGGCCCCCATGCAGCTGGGGCCCCCAGGTTGTGCCCAGGTGTGCCCTCTCATTAAGACAGCCCTGATTAGGGTGTGCCTGGGCACACATGGCACACCCTGTGCGCACGCCTATGCCTGCTGGGCATTCATAGGTGTGTGCAGCCTATTGCATTAGGGTGTGCACCCCAAAGCTCAAACACACATGCAACAAACAAACATATTGACAATGTCAGTAGGGCAGAGACTGGTATCGTCAAGGCAGTGGACAGTGTCAGTAGTTTTATTATGTTATTATTTATAAAAAAAAATGTATTACAATTTGTTTTGGAGCCCTGTTAGGTATGGGGATCAGGGGGCTAAACAGGGGGAATCTGCACCACACAGGGTGATTAGGGTGTGCCCATGCACACCCTGTGCGCACGCCTATGTGGGCATTGTATTCTGACAGCTGCTGCTCCTGTGGCTGTCAGAATTCCCAGGCAGTGACTGCATCTGATTGGCTACATTCACTTTTTACCTGAGAATTATTTGCCCGGCTCCTTTGATTTTCAGAACAAAGTTTGTTGCATTGGATGGTGCCGGCAAGGCTTATAATTCCTCCAAATGAGCAGAAATTGGACAAATCTGATCTGTGTATGGCCTCCATTAGACAAGTGCAGACAGAAGAAGCCTACGATCTGTCAGTGCGATCGCACGTTCCCCGTATCATGAGTGCACTTTCCTTTTGCATTGTAGCAGCTGCTTCTCAAGGGCACACTGTATACATAACTGTGCACACAATGTATGCAAATATATGTTTATGTCTTCTGCTATATACACAGTGCGATCGTAAAGTTCCTCCGTTTGTTGTGTTCTGTATACACAGCCATACACAGCGGTGTGGGACAATGTTATATTTGGATGGAAGCCAAGATAATGTTGAAGCTCTAACCATAAAATAACACCTTTCTTGCTACAATCATTGAAGTATCGGGAAGATCGGTATAGGGGGACATTTTATTTTCTACATCCATTTATATAGTCATGTTAAAATTCCAGCTTTCACCAGGCTACTAATATAACAAGAATATACATTTGTAATGTACTGTATATAATAACTATATGAAGCTGTAGAGAGATACAATTTTGCAGCAAAGCTTTGAGGGGTTTGGTGGCGTTGCTTAAAAAATGCTACATGGTATACCCTAAATATGGGTGTAACCAGGGCTTTTTTTCAGGGGGAACTTTGTGGAACTCAGTTCCACCACCTCTGGCTCAGACCCTTTGGTGCCTGCTCACCACAATCACTTGTAAACACAGAAGTCCAGTTTCTGTGTTTACAAGTGACAGCTCAGCACTCTGTGTGTAACCCCCCTGAACTCTGCACTCTGTATGTAATGCAATCCTTGTATTTGACGCCCCTTTAAGACCCTCCTATTGTTCCTGAAATGCACTGTTTTGGAGGGTCGTGGTTGAGTTCCAGCACCTATTGTTTGAGAAAAATGCCCTGGGTGTAACTTTTAACATGTTGCAAGAGGTGGAGTCTTACCTTATTGCCCTATAGTCTATTTTTCATTAAATCACTTCTTACTGTGTTTTTCTCCCTCCTTGTAAAGTCCTCCATGAGCTCCCAACCCTCTTCTTTTGCCCTCCTCACTTCTGTTTCTTTGGAAATAGCAGTGCACCTTAGTGTCAGTCATGTGGACTGCTCTATGCACACTTCAAATCCCATAAGTCTTAGTCCAACTAGAGGAATGGTGTTAAAGTCCATTTCATTGCGGGCCACATGAGCAGTATGCTTGCCCTCAAGGGGTCGGTTGTATTTGGGGTGCGTTGCGTACAGAGTGTAGGATTCAGGAGTGCGTTACGAGCAGAGTGCAGAGTTTAGGATTACACTAAGTTAAGGTGACCAGAATTTTAAAATGAAATCCGGAGACATATTTTTTCTTTACTAGTAATGACAACAATCAGCAACTCTCTGCCTGTCACCGCCACCCGCCCCACAGTCTCTCAGATCTTACTCTTCGGGCCCCGGCTACTACTGGGTGGGGAGCGGAGGAAGATCACTCCACCAGGGAAGGCAAAGAGATAAGCAGGCAGGTGGCTGGCCAGGATTGGAGCCAAGGCTGAAGAACATGCGAGCGAAGCTGAATGGGCATGCACCCAAAACTGAAGAAATATTCCCTCCACTCCGAACAGAAAATGATCATCAGAAAAAGGGCACAGATAATGGGAAAATTACACCCCCCTATGCTAGTAGGCACAGCGGAGCGGGGGTGTGTAATTCTAATTGTTTTATTTTAATTCTGCACTGACTGTCTTTGAAATTGCCCCTGCCCCCTATTAAATCCAATCTGGGGACAAAACCGGGGACAGAGTTGGTCCGGGGACAGTGTCCTCAATCAGGGGACTGTCCCCTGAAACTGGGGATGTCTGGTCACCCTACACTAAGTATAGAGTGTAGAGTACAGGAGTTTGTTACGTACAGAGTGCAGGGTTTGGGGGTGCGATACTTACCTAGTGCAGGTTCCAGGAGTACATTACGTACAGAGTGCATAGTTTAGGATTACGGCAAGCACAAAGTGCAGCATTCAGGAGAGCGTTACGATTGGAGTGCAGGGTGGGTGCGCGCTATTTATAGAGTGCAGGGTTTAGGGGCACATTACATTTAGAGTGCAGAGTTCAGGAGAGTGTTACGAATGGAGTGAAGGGTGGGGGTGCGCTACTTATAGAATGCTGGGTTCAGGAGTACGTTATGTACAGAGTGCAGAGTTCAGGAGAGTGTTTTACGATTGGAGTGCAGGGTTGGTGTGCGCTATTTATAGAACGTAGGGTTTAGGAGTTCATTACATACAGAGTGCAGAGTTCAGGATTACGCTAAGTACAGAGTGCAGAGTTCAGGAGTGCATTACGAATGGAGTGCAGGGTGGGGGTGTGCTACTTACAGAGTGCAGGGTTCAGGATTAGGCTAAGTACAGAGTGCAGAGTTCAGGAGTGCATTACGAATGGAGTGCAGGGTGGGGGTGTGCTACTTACAGAGTGCAGGGTTCAGGATTAGGCTAAGTACAGAGTGCAGAGTTCAGGAGTGCATTACGAATGGAGTGCAGGGTGGGGGTGTGCTACTTACAGAGTGCAGGGTTCAGGATTAGGCTAAGTACAGAGTGCAGGAGTGCGTTACAAATGGAGTGCAGGGTTTGGGGGTGCGCTACTTATAGAATGCAGGGTTTAGGAGTACATTACCTACAAAGTGCAGAATTCTGAGGTGTGACTGTACAGAGTGCAGGGTTTAGGGGTGTGCTAACCCGAACCCCCTTCCCCAAGCTTCCACGCATTTCTGCTCTCTCCTACCTGGCCCAGTTCTAGTACAGTACCTCCCTGTGTAGGCAACTCTGCTTGCAATGTATTCGGCTCTAGAACCTCAACCTGACAAAATAACATTCCAGTAAGTAGAGACCGCTTTCCACACTGACTTCATCTCTGTGCTCCCACCTATTTTATTTGACTCTTAGTGCATTGCTTGTTTTAGGCTTTACATAAGCTTTTGCCATGGTGGACGATTTTTCTGTTTACCTGTAGCTTTTGACATGGGCCTCATGGGACTGGAGCATTAGCAATTTCCTGCAGATACCATTGTGCTATTGGGTCTAGCCCATAACTGTGTGTGGTTTACTTTAGGTATACATTATATACATCAGAAAATTAAGCACTGTGTAAACTGTCTGTGCTATATAAATCATGTATAATAATAATAACAAAGGTTGGTATTGGTTTATATGGTTTTTGGTTTACAGTATTGCTATTACCATTAGTCCACCCTTTTGACCCTACGCAGTCTGGGCCAGATTCAGATAGTATTTACGTTGGCGTATCAAGAGATACGCCGCGTAAATACTAAGGATAGCCTGGGTATCTTTTTTTGCTATTCAGAAAAGAAGATACGCTGGAATTCTGCTAATATACGAGCAGCGTAATTCTGTTAAACCGTCGTATATTAGTTTGCAGTTTTACGCTGGCCGCTAGGTGGCGCTTCCGTCGTTTTACGCGTCGACTATGTAAATTAGGGATTTACGGCGATTCCCGAACGTCATAGTTTACATAGTTTGCATAAGCGTTATTGCAGCGTAAGGTTACCCCTGCTATAGGAGGCGTAGCCAATGTTAAGTATGGACGTTGGGAAAGCGTCGAATTGTACGTCGGTTACGTCGTTTGCGTAAATCGTTTGGGAATGGGGCTAGACGTAAGTTACGTTCACATTGACAAATAGCGACGTGATTTCGCACATGCACACTGGGAACGTCCAAAAAAAACGTCAATTACGTGGGGTCATGATTCATTTACATGAATCACGCCCCCCACATCACAAATTTGAATTGCCTTACGCCGGGCACTTTACGCTACGCCGCCGCATATTATGGAGCAAGTGCTTTCTGAATAAGGCACTTGCCCATAATATTTGCGGCGGCGTAGCGTTAACAGCATACGCTACGCCGCAGGACAGATACATCGCATGTATCTGAATCCGGCCCTCTGTGTTTACTTTGTGTAAATCTTTAGGACTCACTCTCCTGCCATGATTTTATAACTGGTGTATATCCACTTCCACACCCACTCCAGGGGTCAGGTCTGTCCGGGTTCTGGGATGACCCCTTGTGCTGCCTCACATTTTCGTGTTGTGGGTAAGCCCTTGCTGTCGCCCTGTGCTCAATCCATTATGCTGTGTAATATTGTTATATGGAATATGACAGTTGTACTCTAAGGCCGCGTATACACGATGGGATTTTTCCGCTGGAAATGGTCCGACGGACCATTTCTGCAGAGAAATTCGCTCATCTGTAGGGGCCGGCGGACAGATTTAGACGGAGCTGCCCGTCGGATATGTCCGCTGGTTAGTACGCCTAACCAGCGGACATATCTGTCCGCACATGCATCGGATCCTGTGAATGGATTCGACGCATGCGCGCGGAAGTGTTTCACTTCCTGGTACGGTGACGTGGCAGCGTCAACGTCACCGCCGCGTCACCACGCTGTCTGCCGGCGGGGAATTTGATCCAATGGTGTGTACAGCCATCGGATCAAAACAGCCCGGCGGACATATTCGATGGAAACGGTCCGTCGGACCGTTTCCATCGGATAAATCCTATCGTGTGTACAAGGCCTAACAGTTGTTTGCTTTTATCCATTTAGAAAAGTTAGATTCCTCCATCTGCCTCCTGAAGAAGTGTCCACAAACCCATATATAAAATATAGAGAGCAGGAGTCTTGAGGGGGGAGGGGGGGACACCTGGGGAGCAGAGGGAGAATTTCCCTTTTTTTTTTTTTTTTGGGGGGGGGGGGGAAGGGGTGGTAAGGATAGGGATGTTCAGGGGGGAAGAGGGGAATACATAATAATGTCATAGATGGTAAAAATGCGACCAGGAAAACGGACAGTTGGTTAAGAATAACAAGGTCGAGATTACCGTAAAAAAACGATATACTGTGTAGCTGTTTGTGAAATCCCACGGGAATGTAGATTGTCAGATTAGAGATATAAGTTTGGCTGATATAATTGTAAGGAATTGTTATGGTGTGTAATTGCATGTGCAAACTCTTTTTGATTTATGAATTGGCCGAATGTTGTTGGCTATCTGCTTGAAAAACAAAAATAAAGAATTAAAAAAAAAAAAGAAGTGTCCACGAAACATGTTGAGGCCTGAATTTTCTTAGGAAATTAGGCTTTCCTGTACACCTTAGTATTGGTAGCTGTGATCCAGGAACTTTGATTTATTCGGTCTTCATTGTTACACTATGTTTATATGTTTGTTTTTCAAACAAAGCTTTGTTATAAAACAGATATCATTTTTTTTCTTTTTTTTTTTTTAGTGTATCATTGCATGGATTACCGATAAAGTCCAAAGATTTCCCTTTTTGTGAAATTCATACAGATAGGATGTGGCACCCCCTTCTTTTGCTTGACATTTAGGCATTGATCCCATATTTTCCTTTAATTCCTACCTCTTGTCCAATACCAATGCCTACTCTTTGTCCAATAACAATGCCGGCCCCTTGCCCAATAACAATGCCTGCCCCTTGCCCAATACCAATGCCTGCCCCTTGCACATTAACAATTCCCCACCTGTTGAACAATACCAATGCCCGCCCCGTGCCCAGTAACAATGCCCGCCTGTTGCCCAATACCAATGCCCACCCCGTGCCCAGTAACAATGCCCGCCTGTTGCCCAATACCAATGCCCGCCCCTTGTCCAATAACAATGCCTACCCTTTGTCCAATACCATTGCCTACCTCTAGCCCAACAACAATGCCTGTCACTTATCCAATAACAATGCCCACCCTTTGCCCAACACCAATGCCCGCCCCTTGCCCAATAACAATGCCCTCCCATTACCCAATAACAATGCTTCCCCCTTGCCCAATAACAATGCCTCCCCCTTGCCCAATAACAATGCCTACCCGTTGTCCAATAGGAATGCCTACCCCTTGCCCAATAACAACCCCGTCTCTTGCCCAATAACAAACCCGTCCCTTGCTCAATAACAATACCTTCCCCTTGCCCAATAGGAATGAATATCCCTTGCCCCATAACAACACCTGCCACTTGTCCAATAACAATGCCTACCCCTTGCCTAATAACAATGCCCGGCCCTTGTCCAACAACAATGCCCTCCCATTGCCCAATAACAATGCCTACCCCTTGCCTAATAACAATGCCTATCTCTTGTCCAATAACAATGCCCTCCTGTTTGCCCAATAACAATGCCCGCCCTTGAAGCAGAGATCAGGCCCCTAGTAACAAAGTGACATTTTACATTTTCCCTTACTTTTACTCATAGCGACAATGGTCACGGGGACAAGTAGAGAGGGCGAATCTTTCCAGCGGGAACAGAGAGAGCATTAAAAATTGGCATAGATTATGACCCTTCACTAATCCATTTAAAACTACAAATAAAAAAAAAGTTTTGCCATTGGCCACTTTAAACATCACTGACCGATTTTTACTTGTTGCCTGTAGGCATTCTTTAGGGTCCCCTAATGCGAGTTAATAAGTTGCATTTCAAAAATCGAAATAGGCAATTAAAACAATATAAGAATAAAGAGAAAATGAATTGTCGTTAAAGCACAGGTGATGCGGATAAAACCTCAGTTACTTTATTTCAACCCACTTTGTTCAGCCAAGCAGCATAAGCCATTGCTAGGGGCTGAAGACCAGAGCTGCGACATAGCGTCTGCTGGTCTCCTAGCCTCAGGCAGTCTGTGAATAGAAGGATGTCTCATCTCTCTAAGCCCAAAGTACCAAATTCTTGCTGACAGGAACATTGAAGAAGAGATTCATTACAACGTTATTGTTCTGTCATGTGAACCGAAGCCTGTACTAACACGAAGCTTCTTATTGCATAGAATATGCTGGAGATCTATAGCCGGCTCTTTGCAGATAATTGTCTGGCTTTCTGACTATGTGATCTGATTAGGCATTTTAGGATGATACAGGAGCTTGCATAGGACTGGATCGTGGCATATTATTCTAACATGCTCTGATGCTGATGTAAGTGCTGCAACTTATGTCCCGTACACACGATCGGTTTTCCTGTCGGAAAAAGTCAGATGAGAGTTTTTGGTCGGGAATCCTGACCGTGTGTATGCTCCATCAGACTTTTTCCAACCGGAAAACGACCAAAAACATCCGGCAAAAAATAAAGAGCTGGTTCCCTTTTTTCTAGGGCTGTTACTGATTGACATTTGTGTATTTGATTAATCTTTTTTTTTTTTTTATCGATTAACCGACCAATTTCAATTAATTATAACGCACATACAGATTCAACTACTTTTAGCTGATCTCATTGCAGGCTGATTCCCAGTGCAGCTCCCAACCACTGGAAAAATGGAGAGCAGGATACAAAAAACACAAAGGCGATGGGAATAGCATTACAACTTTTATGCTGCGAACAAACAACGTTTTCTGTGAAATAAAAAATGACGTTTTTGAAACGTCACTTTTCAAAGACGATGTTGCATACACACCATCGTTTTTTTCACAAAAAGCGAGGTTACGTTCACCACCCTTTTCTATTGAAGCTCGCTTCATAACTAGCTTCTGGGCATGCGCGGGTTGAAAAACGTTGTTTTAAACAACGTTTTTGCTACACACGGTGACTTTTTGTGAAACAAAAAACGACGTTTTGAAAAACGACACCAAAAATTCAAGCATGTTGGAATTTTTTTTTGGTCGTTTTTTTTAAGACAAAAAACTACGTTTTGCCCACACACGATCAATTTAAATGACGTTTTAAAAAACGTCGTTTTTTTTCATCGCAAAAAACGACCGTGTGTACGCGGCATAATAGTCTTTAAGTAGGTAACAATAAATATTGCGCTGGAGATAAAATCGATGTAGCTTCATAAACTGTAAAAATGGTGCTCATTATAATACTAAACGGTAACAAAAGCAGTCATAAAAACATGTAGCCAAGTATGATACTGGTATAAAAATGTGTACAACGATACCACTGCTGAATCCAGATGAGGAGGGGTTAACATCAGTCCGTTGGCATGTAGATCTCCCGTGGAGGGAACTATCGCAACTCCCAGTGGATGGTTGTAGAATCCCAGGTTGATAGAGGGAAGTGATAGGAGGAAGTGTATCAGCCCTTGCGTGTGGCAGATAGTAAGGTCCCACCAGCATGCAGATATGAAGGCACAGCAGAGGAGACCTTCAGATGGGCACGGCAAGCCTTGCTGGGGTCCGTGACGTCACCGGATCTCCGACGGAACTCCCTAAAGGCCTGGAAGCCGGCGAAGAGGCGAGTACCAATTAAAAGAATTTTGATCGATCAAAAAAATTAAAGATTAATCAAGGAATTAATAGTTTTCCACAGCCCTACTTTTTTCCCATCGGGATTCCCGACTGACTTTTTCCCATTGGAAATCCCGACCGTGTGTACAGGGCATTAGAGAAAAATCTGTGATGTCCCACAGCAAACAATGATTGTTTGGAGTGCGGCTGTCCAGAAATGTTTTTATTTTTTCTACTTAAAGGGGAGTTCCACCCACAATTTCACTTTTTAAATATAAATACCCCGGTAATACACAAGCTTAATGTATTCTAGTAAAGTTAGTCTGTAAACTAAGGTCCGTTTTTTTAGGTTGTTACAGCATTTAGATTTTATAATCTAGAAATAGACCGTGGCCATCTTAAGTGTGGGCATCATGAAGCCAGACTGTATGACTTCCTGGATTTCAGCTTTGCATATCTCGCACATGCTCAGTGCTGCACAAGCAATGTAATAGGTTTCAGTCAGGTTTGCAAGGACTACTGGGAAACATGATGCCTATCCCAGAAACCCTTGCAAATAGCCTTGTGGCTTAATAGCCTAGGCTAATAAGGAGGAGGAAGTAATGAAGGACTACAAAATAAAGGTATTTACAAGCAACAAAATAAATAAAAATTGTCCATTCTGAACACTATGAGATTAGGGCATGCAGCGCAGACAAACATAAAAAAATGGGTGGAACTCCACTTTAAGGTGGTATAGGGAGAAAAAAGGTTCTGGAACAAAAGTTGTTGTTTTTTTATTATTATTAGTAAATTCTTTATTACAATTTTTAACAAACATAGATGAGCAGAGATCAATACAAATAGGAGGATGATCCACTGCCAGGAACAATAGTAACTGCACATTCAAAATCAGGAGAACATAACAGTAGACCTTACTCAATGGGGGTACATGAAGGCTGGGAGCATCAAGTCCCCTGCCACTGGTATTAGCCCGTTGCAGGGTATGAAGGAAGGGAATGTAGAAAAGAAGTAAGAGAGGTAACCAACTGTAGCACCCTCTAGTGCAGCCATTCTCAACCAGGGTTCTGTGGAACCCTATGCATCGTTTCCACTGAGCGGCTTGGTTTGGTACGCTTTGGTACGGTACGCTATTTTGGGTGTTTCCATTATGAAAGTGTGCCATAAAACCGAACCGTACTGGACCATTCTGGGTCCTGCTTCAGATGTGGGGCCATAGAAAATGAAACAGTTCGGTTAGGGCGGAGCTACAATACATTCCACTGATTGGAGGACACCCTAGGCATTTTTCTAAACCCTGAATGGCCCGGGACGGTCCGACTTGCAGTGGAAACGCTCACAAGAATAGACCGGTCCATTCTAACTGTTCCAAACTCCCCCCCCCCACTGAACAGTTCAGTTCTGTTCAGTGGAAACGAGGCACTAGTGTACCTCCAGAGGTGGCTAGGGGTTCCTTGAGCTGTGGCTGATTTACCTCCTATTTGATGGTGCCTACATAGTTCTGAGCCAATGGCAGTGGTATGACACCAATGATCAAAAAAGTTTTGCAGAACTTTTCTTCATTGTATTTAGGTGTGATGACATCCTCCATGGTTTTGATGATAAATTCCTTATTTAAACAGAGCAAACAAAGAAGAACAAGATATTACAAGACACAATGGAATATTTTTTTTACATCAGTGAGTACTGTAAATGTGATATCTTAAAAAAATTCAAACCAAACATTCAAAGATAAATTTCAATAAACAGTTTGGCATTTGTTGTGCGCATTGTCTTATTTATGATCACATTGTTTTTTTTTGTCCACATTTTTTTTAGAGGAAAAACAAAGGGAAGGGGGCATGACCTCACATTACATTTCAGATATGGCAACATGGTACATTGGGGTGTCAATCTGGTAAGGGAAATAATGAGATAAGGAATGATATAGATTAGGTAGAAGAGGGGAAGGTCTTTGGGGAGAGGGGTTAAAGAAGTGAGCGGAAGGACTGTAGGGCAAGAGAGAGGGTATAGCGGGTAGGGCTAGGCTGGAAAGAAAACAAGGGTAATTTCCTGCTCCAAAGTGTTTGTTGCCTTGTTGGGGGGTGCAAATTATGGAAAAAAAAACACCTATCAATTGCAGCTTCACTGTGCCCATCAAACGCAGCCACTGTACCAAACAAAGCCACTGTACCTTTAAATGCAGCCACTGTGCCCATCAAATGCCGCTACTGTGCCATCAAATACAGCCACTGTGCCATCACGCAGCTATTTTGCCCATTAAACTCAGCCACTTTGCCCATCAAACATTGCCACTGTGCCCCAAATGCTGCCACTGTGCACAAATACAGCTGCTTTGCCCATTAAACGTTGCCACTGTGCCCAAAATGCTGCCACTGTGCTCCAAATGTTCCCACTGTGTCCCAAGTGTTGCCACTGTCCCCTCTGTCTGCCCGGCACTTACCTTATCTCGGGTGGGCAGTGGGTGACAGCAGCAGGTGGCTAGCGGTGTCCTCTATTTCTTTCCCGACCCGATGTCTTCTTCTGCCGGCTCCTCCTCTGCTATAATTGGACGCGTCCAATCACAGTGCCTGTCATTTCAGCCAATCAGGTGACAGGTAACACAGACCCGGCGCAACCTGATTGGCTGAAAGGGGGTTCAATGTTAGCAAAGCAAATTCCGTTGTTCTGCTAACATACAGCTGAGTGAGAAGCGAACGCACAGCAGTGCGCCCACCTGTCACATTTTTGGAAGCCTATTGGAGCCAATGGTTCTAATCAGGTGCTTCCAAAGAACACCCGCTACCACTGTAAATCAGGTGCCCGGTGCCCGCTCGCGGGCCCGGCGGGCGCGATCCCCGCCGGGCACGCGCACTCGTTTGTTACAGAACGGGGAACGTGAGCTATGTGTGTAAACACAAAGCTCTCGTTCCTGTCAGCGGGGGAAACGCTGATCCTCCGTTCATACAATGTATGAACGGAAGATCAGTGATTTCCCCTAGTGAGTCCACCCCCCCATACAGTTAGAACACACCCAGGAACACACTTAACCCCTTCCCTGCCCCCTAGTGTTAACCCCTTCACTGCCAATGGCATTTTTATAGTAATCCAATGCATTTTTATAGCATTGCTCGCTATAAAAATGCCAATGGTCCCAAAAATGTGTCAAAATTGTCCGATGTGTCCGCCATAATGTCTCGGTGCTGAAAAAAAGCTGATCGCCGCCATTACTAGTAAAAAAAAATAATAATAATAAAAATGCCATAAAACGACCCCCTTTTTTGTAAACGCTATAAATTTTGCGCAAACCAATCAATAAACGCTAATTGCGATTTTTTTTATGAAGAATATGTAGAAGAATACGTATCGGCCTAAACTGAGGAAAAAAAATGTTTTTTTTAGATATTTTTGGGGGATATTTATTATAGCAAAATGTAAAAAATATTGCATTTTTTTCAAAATAGTCGCTCTATTTTTGTTTATAGCGCAAAAAATCAAAACCGCAGAGATGATCAAATACCACAAGCTCTATTTGTGGGGAAAAAAGGACGCCAATTTTGTTTGGGAGCCACATCACACGACCGCGCAATTGTCGGTTAAAGCAATGCAGTGCCGAATCACAAAAAGTGCTCTGGTCAGGAAGGGGGTAAATCCTTCCGGGGCTGAAGTGGTTAAACAAGTGAGTAAGAACAAAACAAAATACAAAAATATTAATAGTCCCTGAGTGCTGTATAGACACCGCCGTTGTTAAGGATCCTCCAGACTGAACTACCTGACCCAGAAGGTTCATTATCTCTAAAATTATCTAAAACTCAGTAGGACGTAGAGTTCTCCATAGATAACGAACAGCCTCAAATAATCAATTGTAGGTCAGGGAACTTCCCCAAGAAGCCATAGTAGAGAAAGTAAAGAAGGAAAGTAGGTAGGGACAAGCATCCACTGCCGGCCCGGGATTGGCAGAGATGTTTCTAGTTTAACTGGTATCACCCGATATCGAATACAAGTATCCAACGTGTTTTCCAACAACAGCAGTCTATCATTAGTCATGACCCAAGACAGCCTGGAGTGGAGTGGGGACTTGGAAACACCGCGGCGGTGGGAAGCACGACCTTAGACAAGGAGAGGAGGATGGAGAGGAGGAGGGAGAGGCGCACTGTGGCGCGGCAAACTCAGTCTCGGCATGTCTAGCGCTCGCGTGACCAACCGATTCTCCCGTGTCCCAATCTGACAGCTAGAGTGGGAGGGGCCGAATATTTTAGCATTTTATTTTATAAAACACAGAGACTTGGCATATATATATATATATATATATATATATATAATATAAAGTTATTATAGTTATTTCAGCAGCAGGAGGCGGGACAGGCCCTGACACAGAGCGGACAGGCAGGGGGAGAGGGGAGGAGGACACAGGAAAGAAGAGATGCGGATGATGGAGGCACGTAAACTGACCACAGTGTCAGGGCTCATTTTTTTGGGGTAACAAACGCTTTAAGTAGACTAAAGGGTTTATAATGGAGGTCAGTTTTAAAATTGGCTATGTAGCTGAAAATATGTTCAATATTCATTTGTGGAATCAGCCGGGGTGGTGGCAATCTACTAATTGTTCAATCAGTGGACACCTTGCATTTATTGAGAAAATGTAAAATAATGGTATCTGTGGCCAGGGCTGCTGATCATACAGTACAGCCAGTACTCGTGTATTGGGCTTGAAGCCCCATTAGTTGAATTGGGGGTCCCAGGCACTTACTGAGCAGGAGGGCTTATTGCAGACACTGATTCTTTTCTACCTCCCCCTGCATCACTGCCAGATTCTCCTACTCTTTTTCACTCTGGCTGCACTGCAGGGGGATAGTGTCTAGCACATGTGCCCCTTCCATCTGCTGTCCGGGTCCCCTGTGTGCCCCTTTCCCCCACAGGGCTGCCAGCTTCCCACCATCCTTGTGCTGTGGGCACACGGGGGTATGTTTCAGGATGGAGAGCAGGGGAAAGGACTGGTAAATATGTAATTTATTGTCCCTTCCTGAATGAAAACAGTGAGCGATCGGTACCAATAACTCCTGTATCCATTTATCACTGGAGAATGTGTTTTCTATGCTTCAGTTTGTCAATGAGCAGGAAGCCTCAGAATACTTCCTATTCATTCACCTGTAACAGGGCAGCCTCTCCTGAACCAAGGAAGGAAGCAACAATCCCTGTAAAAGCGGTGCCTACTACAATGAGTTCCAGCTTCCACAGGGGCCCCACGGGTATGAAACATACGTACTTACGTTCAACTTTAAAGGGATGCTTTTTAGCCACTTACTGACCGCCAGCCGTCATTATACGACGGCTGTTTGAAGAGGAAAGCCATTGTTATGGTAGCAGATAGCTGCCATAACCCCAGTATTTTCTTCTTCAACAGGCGGTCAGCTTTTGGACAAAAGTGATCTCAGTGGCTGATTTGGGTGCGGGAGAGGGCCAACCCCTCCCACTGGACTCCGGTCATCTCTGCCAGTTACAGGCTGGATGCCGAGTGAGGGAAAGAAGGTCCCCGCTCTGCTCAACAACAATGGATGGCGCCCCAATGGTCTTAAAGCGGAGCTCCACCCTAAAGTGGAACTCCCGCTAATCGGAACCCTCCCCCCTACAGTGTCACATTTGACACCTTTCGGGGGGGAGGGGGTGCAGATACCTGTCTAAAGACAGGTGTTTGCAAGGGTGTATTTAGGTTTTGTGCTGCCCTAGGCCTGACTAAACTTGTGCACCCCCCAATTTAAATACGACCCACCCCATCCTGTCAAGGCCACACCCCTTTCTGTTTAAGACATGCCCTAGACCCGCCCCACTTTTCGAGTGGGGACAATAGTTCTAAGGGCCTAGGAGGGGAATGGATTCCCTTAATTTGCATAGATTTCCTATCTCTTCCAGTTTGGCTATGGGGCAGGAAGTAAAGGGAAATCACTGCAATGGGACAGTGATGGAAAAAAATAAACTGACAAGTGTTGCCTATAATTCTACTTTAACCACTTAAGACCCCGACCAAAATGCTGCTAAAGGACCTTGCCCCGTTTTGTGATTCGGCACTGCGTCGCTTTGACAATTACGTGGTCGTGCAACATGGCTCCCAAACAAAATTGGCGTCCTTTTTTCCCCACAAATAGAGCTTTCTTTTGGTGGTATTTGATCACCTCTGCGGTTTTTATTTTTTGCGCTATAAACAAAAATAGAGCGACAATTTAGAAAAAAATGCAATGTTTTTTACTTTTTGCTATAAAAAATATCCCCCAAAAATATATAAAAAATGTTTGTTTCTTCACTTTAGGCCGATACGTATTCTTCTACCTATTTTTGGTAAAAAAAAAAAAATCACAATGAGCGTTTATCGGTTGGTTTGCGCAAAATTTATAGCGTTTACAAAATAAGGGATAGTTTTATTGCATTTTTATAAAAAAAATTTTTTTTTACTACTAATGGCGGCGATCAGTGATTTTTTTTTTATGACTGCGACATTATGACGGACACTTCAGACAATTTTAACACATTTTTGGGACAATTGTCATTTTCACAGCAAAAAATGCATTTAAATTACATTGTTTATTGTGAAAATTACATTTGCAGTTTGGGAGTTAACCACAAGGGGTTATGTGTTCCCTAATGTGTGTTTACAACTGTAGGGGGGTGTGGCTGTAGGTGTGACATCATCAATTGTGATTCCCTGTATAAGGGATCACAAGATCGATGACGCCGCCACAGTAAAGGATGGCAAGCCGTGTTAACCACACGGCTCTCCCCGTTCTTCAGCTCCGGGGACCAATCGCCCGCAGTCCCGGAGCTTCGGACCGGGTCACAGGAGCGCGCCACGGGCACACGCCCATGACCCACGGCTGGGCACTAGCACAGGACGTACCTGTACGTTCATGTGCCCAGCCGTGCCATTTTTGCGACGAATATGTGCAGGAGGCGGTTAAGCACAAATTTCGGATAATTTTATGGAGAGGACTAAGAAGATATAATCATGCCAATGGTGCACAGTGAGGAAGGTTTGTAATCCGGGAAAATAGAACAGTCAAAATTAGAAGCAGCGTCCCCCCCCTCCCCACACACAGTTGTGGAATGCCGGCCGCCCACATACCGGAAGCAGTGCGGCCACCTTTTGGGGAACACTGGACTAATTTGCCTCTCAGCCTAGTCCAGCCCATAAGACTGGCACTACACTAACAGTGTAGCACAAGCCGATGGGGGCACTTTCCGTGCTGCCCCCCTGCAAAGTGCTGCCCTAGGCCTGGGCCTTGTTGGCCTAGGCTAGGATACAGCGCTGGGTATTTGCACCCACTTCCGAGCACACAGTCTCGGGTAAACTGCGGGCATGACGTCACCTCCTGTCTCCCCCCCGTTGTGTTCTGGGAACACTCGACTCCCAGAACACAGCGGGAGCCAATAGGCAGGCGTAGTGCAACTCGTGCATGCGCCATAGGGAACCGGCCAGTGAAACCAGAGCGCGTCACTTCCTGGTTCCCTCACCGAGGATGGCAGGGGGCAGCAGAGTGACGAACAAATGCTCGTCCTCTGCTGCGGACGGCGCTGGACTCCAGGACGAGTAAGTGTCCTAATATTAAGTCAGCAGCTGCAGTATTTGTAGCTGCTGGCTTTTAATATTTTTTTTTCAGCGGACATCCGCTTTAAAGAGGTCATTTTTTTTGTAAAAAAAAAAAAAGTAGATTACATTTCATTTTTTATTTATTTTTTTGACCCAGATCTCACATTTAAGAGGACCTGTCATGCTTTTTTTATATTACACGCTGTAACGGTCATGTCACGTACCTGGTGGTACGAGCCCGGCGTGCAGGGAGCGGCATCCCTTGCTTCTCTGGTCCCGGGACCCCTGATAGTGCAGACAGGAGGATCGGGACTACAGAGTCGCACAAGCGCCTGGTACTGGCGAGTGCTGGGCCCATGAGCTGAGTCAGTAGTTCCCGGAGTCACGTTACAGACTGGTGCAGGCTGAAGATCCAAGCTCACTGTCGAGCTGGAGGCAGGAGTACAGCAGAAGCGGGGGAGGTGTCCCGTAGTACCGACTGGAACAAGTCTCTGCAGGTAAGCCCTCTGGCAGGCTAGGGGTTCAGTAGAAGGTAGAGTTAGTACAGGCGGGGTCAGGTCCAGTCCGGGTCGATCAGCAGGCGGGCAGCAGAAGTACAGAGGATTAAGCCAAAGGGGTAGTCAGACAAGCCGAGGTCAGGGCAGGCAGCAAACAGGTTAAAAGGTACAAGCCGGGTGGTCAGGATCAGGTTCAATCAGGTTCACAGATGCGGGTAGCTCACAGAGACGCTGTAGACAGGACAGCAAGAAGCACAGGGATCAGGATCCTTTTAAAGCCAGATTTGGCGCCAAAACGGCGTCCCCACGTGCACGCGCGCCGCCCGTGAACCTGGTTGCGCCTCTTTCTGCAGTCCAAGATGGACTCGACTTCGAACTCCTCTTCTCCGTCAATTAGTACTGGTTCGGGGGGACCAGTGTTCCGGCCAGGAAAAGGGTCCGAGACGTCAGGCTTGAGGAGGGCAACATGGAAGACCGGGTGGATGCGGAATGTTTCGGGCAATTCCAGTTCGTAGGCCACGTTATTAATTTTTCTCTTAACTGGGAAGGGGCCTACAAATCTGGGACCCAGTTTCTTGGACGGGCAGGCAAGTTTCAGGTTCGTGGTAGACAGCCATACTAGGTCTCCAGGTTCCAAATTAAGTTCTCCTCTCCTCTTTTTGTCAAATACTTCTTTGTTGTACTGTTGAGTCTTGGTCATTGTCTCCTGTAAGATCTTATTGTTTGTGTTGAAGAAATGCAGTGTTTCCTGGACGGCAGGTACCGAACACTCTGGGACGGAGTTGGACATGAACAGCGGGTGGAAGCCATAATTCGCGTAGAACGGAGACTGTTTGGTGGCTGAATGAACAGAGTTATTGTAAGCAAATTCAGCCAACGGCAACAGGGATACCCAGTCTTCTTGAGAGAAGGAGGAGAAACAACGCAGGTACTGCTCCAGAGTCTGGTTTGTTCTCTCCGTCTGGCCGTTGGACTGCGGGTGATAGGCCGACGAGAAGGACAGGCCGATCTTGAGGGATCCACAGAGAGCCCTCCAGAATCTGGAAGTAAACTGTACTCCACGATCAGACACAATATTCGCCGGGATGCCGTGGAGCCTTACGATCTCTTTAATAAACACCTTGGCCGTTTACGGGGCCGAGGGTGTGCCTTTCATGGGCAGAATGTGTGCCATCTTTGTCAGTCTGTCCACTACCACAAAGATGGTAGTAAAACACTCTGAAGGAGGAAGCTCCACGATGAAGTCCATGGAGATCATCCTCCATGGCTTCTCTGGTACTGGCAGTGGTTTAAGTAACCCCCAGGCTCTTGAATTGCCTCCTTTGTTCCGAATACAGGTAATGCAGGACTCCACATATTTCCTGCAGTCATTTGAAAGTTGGGGCCACCAGAACGTGCGTTGTAGGAGTTCGGATGTCTTATGCACACCAAAATGACCTGCCAACTCATGATCGTGGCACAAGTTCAAGACCTTGACCCGTAGATCTTCCGGCACGAAGATTTTGTCTTGGTGCCACAATAGGCCATCTTTGAGCTGTAGGTCCAAGCCGAGTAAGGAGGTGTTTCCGGACGAGGCTTGTCTGATTTGGGCTAGTAGATCTTCTTGCAGTAACAGAAAGTTTCCTGATGACAGAATGGTATCCGGGGGGGCATGGGTTTCCGAGTCCCCGTACATGCGTGAAAGGGCATCAGGCTTGGTGTTCTTCGACCCCGGCCTGTACGTGATATGGAACGAGAATCTAGTGAAGAATAGTGCCCACCTGGCCTGGCGTGGCTTCAATCTCTTGGCGGCCTTCAGATACTCGAGATTTTTATGATCGGTAAAGATCAAGATCGGGTGCGCTGCGCCTTCCAAGAGGTACCGCCATTCTTCCAGGGCGGCCTTGATGGCTAATAGTTCTCGGTCCCCTACATCATAATTTCTTTCTGCGTCTGATAGCTTGCGAGAGAAAAAGGCAACAGGGTGTAAGAGGGCCTTAGGACCCTGTCTTTGTGAAAGAACTGCCCCTACCGCTGTTTCGGATGCGTCAACTTCTAAAATGTAAGGCAAACTCGCGTCAGGATGTCTGAGGACAGATGCGGAGGTGAATAGTCCTTTAAGGGTTTCAAAGGCCGATTGGGCTTCTGGTGACCAACGAAACCGGACAGTCTGTTTAGTAAGGTTGGTAATCGGGGAAATGATGGTAGAGAAGCCCCTGATAAATTTCCTATAAAAGTTGGCAAAACCAACGAAGCGCTGAATGCCCTTTTTGTCAGTGGGTGCTGGCCAGTCAAGAATTGCGGAAACCTTCTGGGGATCCATCTGAATACCTTCTACTGAAATTATGAGTCCCAGAAATTGTATGCTTGACTGCTCGAATTCACATTTCTCCGGTTTAGCATAAAAACCGTGAACTCGAAGCCGTCTGAGCACCTTCTTGACGTGCTCCCGGTGTTTTTCCAACGAAGAAGAAAAGATAAGGATGTCATCTAAGTAAACGATAACGAAAAGGTCCAGATAATCCCTGAAGATATCGTTTACGAAGTGCTGGAAGGTGGCCGGGGCGTTACAGAGACCAAAGGGCATGACCAGATATTCAAAGTGCCCGAAGCGTGTGCGAAAAGCGGTTTTCCACTCGTCTCCTTCCCTGATACGCACAAGGTTAAAGGCCCCACGAAGATCCAGCTTGGTGAAAATTACTGCAGATCCTAGGCGTTGGAACAATTCGGGTACCAAGGGAAGCGGGTACCGATTTTTGATAGTTACTTTATTAAGTTCCCGATAGTCCACACAGGGGCGGAGAGAGAGGTCCTTCTTTTGAACAAAGAAGATACCTGCTCCTGCAGGTGAAGTGGACGGGCGGATAAACCCCTTCCGGAGACTGTCGTCTAAATAAGTCTTTAGGGCTTCCAGTTCGAGCTCTGTTAGAGGAAAGATCCTGCCGAAAGGGATCTCTGCTCCCGGGAGAAGTTCGATGGGACAGTCATAGGCCCTGTGTGGCGGAAGGGTCTCAGCTCCCTTTTTGCTGAAAACATCTAGAAAGCCATGGTAAGTCTCTGGGACGGCTTGACGGACCTCCGCATCAGAATCCATACAGAGCAGAGAGGGGGCTGATGGTGGCACTTGCAGACAATGGGGCTGATTTACTAATGAATCTGCGCTGCGCCGGTACATGCCTTAATTAGTGCGCTGGATGAAGCCCTAATTAGGCGCATGAACCGGCGTTGCACAGCAGCGCGATGTGATTGATAAGTAAAGCCGCCGCCGAACTCCCTGTATAAGTCTATGGGGGGAAATCTTAATAGTGAATTTTAAAGGCTAATCTGCAAGTTTTGTCCTAAAAAGTGTTTGGGGACCTCAGTCCTGCCCCAGGGGACATGTACCAATGCTTTTTTTATTTTTTAAAACGGCCGTTTTTTCGGGAGCAGTGATTTTAATAATGCTAAAAGTGCAATAATAAAAGTGTAATTTTCCTTTAAATTTCGTACCATGGGGGTCTCTAATGTCAGCATGTGAAAAAGCGCATGTTTCCCGTGGTTAGAACTGTCTCTGCACAAAATGTCATTTTTCAAAGGAAAAAAGCCATTTAAAACTGACTCGCGGCTATAATGAATTGTCGGCTCCTGGCAAATGCAGGAGAATTCATTCATTAAAAAAAGGGAAAAAAAAGCGTGGGGGTCCCCCCAAATTCAATAACCAGACCCTTTAGGTCTGGTATGGATATTAAGGGGAACCCCGCCGTCAATTTAAAAAAAAAATGACGTGGGGTTCCCCCCAAATATCCATAACCAGACCCTTCGGGTCTGGTGTGGAATTTAAGGGGAACTCCACTCCAAATTTAAAAAAAAATGGCGTGGAGTCCCCCCTAAAATCCACACCAGACCCCTTATCCAAGCACGTTGACCTGGCCGGCCGCAGAAAAGAGGGGGGGACAGAGCGCGGCCCCCCCCCTCTCCTGAACCGCACCAGGCCACATGCCCTCAACATTGGGAGGGTGTTTTGGGGTGCCCCCCAAAACACCTTGTCCCCATGTTGATGAGGACAAGGGTCTCTTCCCCACAACCCTTGCCCGGTGGTTGTGGGGGTCTGCGGGCAGGAGGCTTATCAAAATCTGGAAGACCCCTTTAACAAAGGGGCCCCCCAGATCCCGGCCCCCCCCTGTGTGAAATGGTAATGGGGTACCTTGTACCTCTACCATTTCACGAGTAAAAAAAATGTAAAGGGTTAAAAACGACAAGAGCCGGTTTTTGACAAGTCCTTTATTATCTTCTTTCTTCTTTCCTTCGGGTTTCTTCTTCCTCCATCTTCTTCTTCCTCTGCTTCTGTCTTGGGTCTTCTATTCCCGCATCTTGCCCGGCGTGTTCTTCCATCTTCTTCCGCTGTCCTTCTCGTCCGCATCTTCTCCTTCTTCTTCTTCGCCGGAGCGGCCGCTTCCAATTGAAATCCCCGCTGTCTGCCGGACCACGCCCCCCCTCTGACGCCACGGGCAAGCTCTTAGGAAAGTCCCCGTGTGGTGCCTGTGCGTCAGAGGGGGGCGTGGTCACATGTTCCAGAAAGCGGGCAATTCAATTGGAAGCGGCGACTCTGGCAAAGAAAAAGCCGCGCACAAGCTTCAAATTGAATTGCCCGCCCTCTCACTTGTGACCACGCCCCCCTCTGACGCACTGGCAGCACACTCCTAAGAGCTTGCCCGTGGCGTCAGAGGGGGGGGGCGTGGTCCGGCAGACAGCGGGGATTTCAATTGGAAGCGGCGCCTCCGGCGAAGAAGAAGAAGGAGAAGAAGATGCGGACGAGAAGGACAGCGGAAGAAGATGGAAGAACACGCCGGGCAAGATGCGGGAATAGAAGACCCAAGACAGAAGCAGAGGAAGAAGAAGATGGAGGAAGAAGCCCGAAGGAAAGAAGAAAAGAAGATAATAAAGGACTTGTCAAAAACCGGCTCTTGTCTTTTTTTACACTGACACTTTTTTTTACTCGTGAAATGGTAGAGGTACAAGGTACCCCATTACCATTTCACACAGGGGGGGGGCCGGGATCTGGGGGGCCCCTTTGTTAAAGGGGTCTTCTAGATTTCGATAAGCCTCCTGCCCGCAGACCCCCACAACCACCGGGCAAGGGTTGTGGGGAAGAGACCCTTGTCCTCATCAACATGGGGACAAGGTGTTTTGGGGGGCACCCCAAAACACCCTCCCAATGTTGAGGGCATGTGGCCTGGTGCGGTTCAGGAGAGGGGGGGGGCCGCGCTCTGTCCCCCCCTCTTTTCTGCGGCCGGCCAGGTCAACGTGCTCGGATAAGGGGTCTGGTGTGGATTTTAGGGGGGACTCCACACCATTTTTTTTTTAATTTGGGGTGGAGTTCCCCTTAAATTCCACACCAGACCCGAAGGGTCTGGTTATGGATATTTGGGGGGAACCCCACGTCATTTTTTTTTTAAATTGATGGCGGGGTTCCCCTTAATATCCATACCAGACCTAAAGGGTCTGGTTATTGAATTTGGGGGGACCCCCACGCTTTTTTATTGGTGTTTTTAATGAATGAATTCTCCTGCAATTTCCAGGAGCCGACAATTCATTATTGCCGCGAGTCAGTTTTAAATGGCTTTTTTCCTTCAGAATGTCATTTTTCACATGCTGACATTACACCCAGGGCCGCCATCAGGGGGGTACAGGCAGTACACCTGCAGGGCCGTCATTAGGGGGGTACAGGGATTACACCGCCCGGGGGTCCCCAGGGGCCCCCAGGGGCCCGGATGGGAACCACCCTAAAACAAAAAAAAACTTTTTTTTTTAGTTTTATTTTTTTAAGGGCTCCGAAGGTCCCCAGGGGCCCGGAGGCCACTAAGGGCCCCAGATGGCAAGCCCTTTTTTTTAAATAAAATATATATATTTAAAAAAAATATATATTTTTTTTTAATATATTTGTTTTTTTTTTTTTTTATGAAAGGGCCCAGAGGTCCCCAGGGCCCTGGAAGGCAACCCCCTTGTTTTTTTAATTTTTTTCGAAAAATGTTATATTTAAAAAATATATATATATGTATTTTCTCTCTTTTTTATTTTTATTTTATAAAGAGCACAGAGGTCCCCAGGGCCCCGGATGGCTACCCCCCTTTTTTATATATATTTTTCTTTATTTCTTATTTCTGTCAAAATTTTTGTAAAGGGCCCCCCCGCTCCTCAATTTGCGGCACCACCCCCCCCCCGCTTCTCAATTTCATGCGGCAGCACCCCCCCCCCGGTTCTCTGCTCCAGGGGGCCCATGCCTGAAGCTGTGTAAGGGGCCCCAAAATTCCTGATGGCGGCCCTGTACACCTGTAAGGGGCCCGGGGGTCCGGAGGTGCCCAGATGCCTGGAGGCCCCCCAGCGCCCCAGATGGTAACCCCCCTCTTTTTTTTTTTGTATATATATTTGGTAGTTGGTTTTTGTAGGATTTTTTATTAAAGGGCCAATTTTTGGAATTTAATATTTTTTAGCAGTCTGGAGGTCCCCAGGGGCCCAGAGGCCCCCAGGGCCCCGGGTGGCAACCCCCATATTTTTTGTTATTAAAGGGCCAATGTTTTGTTTTAGGGGTCTGGAGGTCCCCAGTGGCCCGGAGATCCCCAGGGCTCCAGATGACAACCCCCACCTTTAAAAAACAAACAAAAAAAAAAAAAATTATATATTTGTTGGTTATTTTTTTAACATATATATATAATATAATTATGAAAGCTCCCAGAGGGCCCCAGATGACAACCTTTTTGCTTCTAAAAATGTTATAAAGATTTTCCCCAGGTTTGTTCTTTTTTACTTTAATTTCTTTTTTAAAGTGTATTTTGTGCGTGAAGTCGAGAGAGAGGAGCTGGACTTGCAATCGCCATCCTTCTCCATGCCCCCGGTGGCAATGGTGGGTGTGAGGGGGGCCTCCCACTCACCCCACCTGCTACACTTGGGAGCCCGATGGGACAGAGGGACTCCCCCTATGAGGGAGTGTAGCCCACCCAGCCAGCCCTGTAGGTCCTTCGCCTCCCTTTATTTTAGGAGACCTCATGGCCAAAGTGCGTGCAAGTGTGGTGTTTTTTGTGGGGGGGGGGGGGGTGGGCGTACTAAGCACAGGCGTACCTTGCATAGCACACCCACCGGGAGCCGGGCTGACACCACCAAACTCAATTCACATGTAGCCGAGACCGGGATCCGAACCCTTGGCTGCAGAGGTGAACAGCTTGTCAGCGCAGTGCCATTCACGTTGAGCCACCGCAGCTCCCACCCAATGTTATTTTTTTTTTAGATTTGTGGTAGTTATTTTTTATTAAAGGGCCCAGAGCTCCCAAGGCAACCCCCTTTTTTATTATTTTATATATGTAGATATATATATATAGATATTGTAATTTATTTTTCATTAAAGAGCCCAGAAGTTTATTTTTATTAAAGGGCCCAGTGGTCCCCAGGGCCCCCGGATGGCTACCACCCTTTTTAATATATATTTTTCTATATGTATTTTTTAGTAAAGGAACCCCCCGCTTATCAAATTGCGGCAGCCCCCCCCCTTCTTAATATCAGGCGGCACCCCCCCCCCCCTATTCTCTGCTCCAGGGGGCCCATGCCTGAAGCTGTGTAAGGGGCCCCATAATTCCTGATGGCGCCCTAATTGCCCCCCCCCCCCATGGTACGAAATTTCAAGGAATTTTTCACTTTTATTGTTGCACTTTAACCACTTCCATACCGCGCCTATTCTGGCACTTCTCTCCTTCATGTAACAATTATATTTTCTTCCTTGAAAATTACTCAGGACCCCCAAACATTATATATATTTTATTAACAAACACCCTAGGGAATAAAGTGGCGGCCATTTTTTCGGACACATTTCCAACAGTATTTGTGCCAAAAATTTGCAAACGTTTTTTTTTTTTTTTGGCTTTCAAAAAAAAAACTGTTTCATGAATGACAAAATAAGAAAGCAGTAAAGCTAGCCCAATTTTTAGGGATAAGGTAAAAGATGATGTTACACCGAGTAAATAGATACCTAACTTGTCACGCTTTCATATTGCGCACACTCATGGAATGGCGCTAAACTTCGTTATTAAAAATCTCCATAGGCAACGCTTGACTTTTTTTCTCAGGTTACCACTTTTGAGTTACAGAGGAGGTCTAGTGCTAAAATTATTGCTCTCGCTCTAACGCACGCTATGATACCTCACATGTGGGGTTTGAAGGATGTTTACATATGTGGGTGGGACTTGCATGCGTGTTCGCTTCTGAGTGCGAGCTACTAGGGACACGAGCATTTAAATTCCTTTTTTATTTTATTTTTTAACTTAATATTTTCATTTTTGCACTTGTTTGTCCCTTTTTTTGTATTATTTTTCACTTTTCTTCCTATTACAAGGAATGTAAACATCCCTTGTAATAGGACTAGTGTGTGACAGGTCCTCTTTATAGAGAAAGGCAGGGCCAATTAGACCCCACATCTGTCCTCCAGGCTGGAAAGCATGGAATTGGTAAAAAAAAAAACATCTCATGCTTTCAGCTGCGATCATGTTTGTTCAGCACAGTAGTGTAGTGTGTAGCAGGTTCACCTAGCAGCAAAAGGGTTGCTGGTTCGAATCCCGCCCGTGACACTATCTGCCTGGAGTTTGCATGTTCTCCCTGTGCGGGTTTCCTCCCACAATCTAAAAACATGCTGTAAATTGGATCCTGTCTAAATAAGCCCTAATATGCAGTAGGATATTTAGGTTTTGTGCTTCCCTAGGCCTGACCAAATTTTGGCACCCCCCTAATAGAAAAATGACCCACCCTTCCTGTCAAGGCCACACCCTGTTTTTTTATGACCTACCCAGGAATTTTCAGGGGACACACACAAGTTCTGTGGGGGGGGGGGGGGGGCACAGGAGACCCTTAATTTGCCTAGTTTTTCGATCACTTCCTGTTTGGCTATGGGGCAGGAAGTGAAGGCCAATCTCCCCAAACGGACAGGGATAATACAAAATAAACTGACAGAGCTTCTAACCCCCCCCCCCCAACTCTATCCAAAATGAAAGAAATCCAAAAAATAAAAGTGATGATTATTGTTCCAGTTTAACCCCAAATTTCAGATCATTTTATTGAGAGGCTTAAGAAAATATAACCATGCCAATAGGCCAGGATCCAGCGTTGCTAATATGTATGAATGTGTGTTAGGGACCCCCACAAACACCACCCAATGTTAAATCAACTATTTTCTTGTTTGTTTTGGGGATGCCTGCACCCCTGATAGGGTAAAGACACCTCACAAATGTTGTCACTTTCTACTTAATTCATTCACTTCCTGCCACACAGCCAAACAGGAAGTGAGGGAAACACCTGAGTAATGTTTTGTTGGGGACACACAGATCAATATAAATAGTTTCCCATTTTGGAAATGGCATTTTGCTGTGTACACCCCAAATTAGTAGGAATCTTGGACTTTGGGGTCCATTTACTAAAGGCAAATCCACTTTGCACTACAAGTGGACAAGCAAGGAAGAAAACTCAAAACTTGGCGGGATTGGAAGTAAAAACCATCAGTGCTTCCCTTCTGATTTTCATTGCCTACGCTTCTACTGCAGAGCAGCTTTGCCTTTACTAAACCCCAAAATAACTAATCATTTGGGGTGTACACTGCAGTGCAATTTGCTTAATGGTGACACTAGTTAGATTGACCTGTGTCCCAAAGAAAAGACCATTGGTAGGGTTTTAACCTCACTTCCTGTTCAGCTGTGTGACAGGAAGTGAAGCCAATTTTAGGAAAAGGGACACAAAGCCCAGCCTAAAAACACTAGCAGGGGTTCTAACACTCAATTGGCTTCCCTCAAACAACCCACAATTAGAATAGGATTGTCTTGTGCTAGTTTCAAGCACAGCGCTGTAAATCAGCACTTCAAGCCTGTCCACCAATACACCACCCCCCCCCCCACCCCCCCTCCAACAGGCCATGTTTGCAGCTTTTCCTACATCTTGCACATGTGCTTTAAAATGTCAGTCTGGACATCAGTTCTAGGAAACAATACTTACCGCTTTGTCCTTCCTTTTCTGGTGACTAAACATTTCATGCATACACACCAGGAAAGAGCTTAGAGACAAATCACACTTGATGGTTTAGGCCCAAACTAGTTCAGCTGCAGCGGTTGAAATCCATAGCAGGAAAAAAATATCACAAAACAAACTTCAAAATTTGAAAGTAATTTTATTGGTCCACAAAACAAGGAAAGCAAAACAAAAAATTACAAATAAACACACCAAAAATATATAAAAACACCTAAAAACAAAAAAGACCAACGTTTATTTCACAGTCATTGGAAAATAAATCATGCTTTTGAAATAACAGGATAGACCCACAGGATTAAAACATTAGTCATTAACATCTTGAGAAACATTTAGCAAAATTATGAAGCAGAGAAAACATCAAAAAATACAAAACTTGCTCCAAAACATCTCTGTTTCACTCCGCCATTACTTCCAGCCAGCAAATCTGCCCCCTCTGAGGGGCAGCTGACACGTGCAGTATCCACGCTTTTTATAACATGTGTGCTAATGAACCAATTGGAAACACATGAAGAAATGTCAGCCTCTAGTTTGTGTGCACTTGTAACTGCTTACACCTGTTAAGGATGTCCTTAAATTACTAAGCCAAAAAAAACAGCTTTCTGAGCATGCTCAGAAAGATGCAAGTCATTTTCAGGATGAAACTTCCAACTTCTTTTTCTAAGTGTTCGAGCATGCCCAGTTCACTCGAAATGCAGTACCAGAATCAAATCTGCAATGGCGGATGAAAGCATTAGAGGTGTTTAATTTTTTTTTGGTCCCCATGAAGTGATGCTTTACAAGCTGAACGGGAGGTCTTATAGAATTTTTACGTAACAAACCTAAATAGTAATAATTTAAAAGCCCCTGTCCCTAGTAGCTCGCAGTCAGAAGCGAACAAGCAGCATTTTTATTGTTTCCGGTTACCAGTTTAGATTTACAGATGAGGTCTAGTGCTATAAATATTCCTCTTGCTGTTACGCACGCTATGATACCTCACATGTGTGGTTTGAAGAATGTTTCCATATGTGGGCGGGCCTTAAATGTGTAAGCCCCGCCCACATATTGAACCCCCGTTCAAACCCCACATGTGAGGTATCATAGCGTACGTTAGAGCGAGAGCAATACTTTTAGCACTAGACCTCCTCTGTAAATCTAAACTGGTAACCTGAAACACATAAAAAAGCGTTGCCTATGGGTATTTTCAAGTACTGAAGTTTGGCGCCATTCCATGAGTGTGTGCAATATTAAAGTGTAACATGTTGGGTATCTATTTACTCGGTGTAACATCATCTTTCACATTATGGCCATAAATTGGGCTAACTTTAGTGTATTCTTAATTTGTAACCACTTGAGCCCCAGAGCATATTACTGGTCACTGACGGGGCCATTTTTTGCATTTCAACACTGCGTCATTTTGACTGACAATTGCGTGGTTGTGCGACGTGGCCCCCAAAAAAATTTGGCGTCCTCATCCTCCCCCCCCCCCCCCCTAAAAATTTTTTTTGTTTTTTTGTTGGTGGTATTTGATCACCTCTGCGTTTTTTCTTATTTTTGCTTGACCCAAAAATATAGCGACAATTTGGTAACTAAAAAAACATCTTTTTTACTGTTTGCTATAATAAATCTCCCCCAAAATATATTCAAAAAATGTTTGCCCTCAGTTTAGGCCGATAAGTATTCTTGGACATATTTTTGGTTGCAAAAAATCACAATAAGCGTTTGATTGGTTTGGGCAAAAGTTCTAAGTAGGGGTTGGTATTATGGGTTTTTTTGGAATAATTTTTTGTTTTACTAGTAATGGTGGCTATCATTGTTTTTTCTGGCTAATGCGACATTGTGGCGGACACATTTTTGTGAGATTTGGCATTTTTGTAGCGAGCAATGGTATAGAAATGCATTGCTTACTATAAAAATGACACTGGCAGGGAAGGGGTTAACACTAGGGGCGCGGAAGGGGTTGAATATGTTACCTGGGTGTGTTCTAACTGTAAAGGGGGTGGGACTGTGTAGGGGAAATGACAGATCGCTGTTCATACATTGTAGGGACAGACGAGCAGGCATTCCCCCCCCCCCTGACAGGACCGGGATAAAGGGGAACTCCACCCCAAATTATAAAAAAAAAACGGCGTGGGGGTCCCCCTTCAGGTGCACAACAGGCTCTTAGATTTGATCTGGAACATAAGGGGTTAAACCCACGCCAAAAAACGGCGTGGGGTTCCCCCTCAGATCCAGACCAAACCCTTCTCCCAGGCACGCAGTCTGGCCGGACAGGAATGGGGGTGGGGACGAGCGAGCGCCCCCCCCCCTCCTGAGCCGTACCAGACCACATGCCCTCGACATGGGGGAGTGTGTGCTGTGGGGGAGGGGGGCACTGCCCCCCCACCCCAAAGCACTCTTGTCCCCATGTCGATAGGGACAAGAGCCTCTTCCCGACAACCCTGGCCGTTGGTTGTCGGGGTATGCGGGCGGGGAGCTTATCAGAATCTGAGAGCCCCCTATATTAAGGGGGCCCCCAGATTCTGGCCCCCCCACCCTATGTGAATGAGTATGGGGTACATCGTACCCCTACCCATTCACCGGGTGGAAAAGTGTAAACACAAAAAAAAACACACAGAAAAAAATAATTTATTAGTCAGCTCCGGGGGTCTTCTGCCGGGACCCCCCACCACCAGCCCATTGGGCCCCGGGCTTCGCCGTCTTCTGCCGGGGGGGGGACACCCACCGATGCTCTCCGCCATGTCCAGCCAGGCCCCCACCCCAAAATAAGCTCTTTCACATCCGGGGGGGGCCGGCCGAAAAAAGCAGAGAACAACGGGGGCGGAGCCCCTCGGTCTTCCAGACGTTTTCTGCCGGGGGGGCTCCAGCCCCGCACCGGTCTTCGCCGCCGCCTTCCGCCGGGGGGGGACACCCACCGATGCTCTCGGCCATGTTCGGCCAGGCCCCCTACCCCAAATCAAGCTCTTTTACATCCGGGGGGGGGGGCGGCGGCGGAAATGGCGGAGAACAACGGGGGCGAAACCCCTCCTCGGTCTCAGTGCAGCTCCTCCCACTGGCAGTAGTTCCGGCTCCTCCCACAGAGCTCATTCTGCTTCCTGCTGGAGAGGAGAGAAGACCTGTCTTCCAGAGCTCCTGTGTTCCAGCCTACCAGGACCAGCCTCCAGCCCCCAGCCCCCTGCCCCGGAAGAGGGGTGGGATGGCCTCCCTCAGCCCCGGAGGTGGACCGGCTTCCGGCCTCCGGAGAGTCAACAGCACCTGCCCTCCAGCCAGACCACCGCCACCACCATCAGCAGGGAGGACCGTCTCTTCCTGAGACCCAGGTGGGTCTCTCAGACTGGACAGCCCCTCAGCCAGGTGAGAATGAAGCAAGAACCAGGAGGAGGCGGGATAAAATCAAATCCCTGCTGGTGAGGATATCTCAGGCCTGCGTGGAAAAGATGACTACTCTCGCAGGCCTGAGGGAAAAGAGGGACAGGTGCTCCAGTAATAAAAGATCTGAATTCAAGGGGGCCATCACCACCCTAGGACTAGAAGTAAAAGAAATATGGGAATACCTGGGGGGCTTTTGCCAACGTGGGGCTGGAGAGGCGAACTTCCTAGAGGAGCTCCGGAAGACCCTCCAGCAGGCCAACCGGGAAGGGAGCCAGGCAGCAAGGAGGAGTGGGCGGTCTAAGAAGGGGTCCCAACCCCCCAAACAGCCAGGAGAGTCAGGGGAGCCTGGGGTGCAGTGGGGGGGGGGTGCGGAGTGTGCCGGTGGTGCAGGGCCCAGTATGGCCATAAAACCTGGGGAGGGTTCCCGGGAGCCGATCCCTCGGTCCGTGGAAGGGACTGAGGGGGTTGGCGAAGTCCGGGGAGTCAGTGATCCAGGAGGTCGCCGGGCCCAGGTGCCGCCGGCGGTACCCCCCCGCCATCTTCAGGTCAGCATACCCAGGCTCCCCCAGGATGGTCGCATTGCCACAGCTGAAGCCCGCCATGTGTCGGCTTCCATGACCCCTCAGCTTGCAGAGGAGCGGGAGGATCTGGCCATGGAAAGGCCAGGGACTGCTCCTGCGGCTGCTATGTCATCGGGAGAGAGGCAGACACATGGTGGAGGCATTGTGCTGCGGTCATCTGGAGGAAACAGCTTGTGTGCAGTGTGGCCAAGATGGCGCCGGCTGTTGGGGGTGGAGTAGACCGGGACCCGGAAGTGACCGCCCCAAAAAGAACCGGAAGTGCCCCAGCCGGAACCGGAAGTGCCCCTGCGGAACGGAAGTGGACCAGGACCGGAAACCGGAAGAGTGACCAGGACCGAAACCGGAAGTGCCCGTCCCGCGACCGGAAGTGCCCCCCGCGAGCGAGTTTGCGGTGGTCGGTGGGGGCTCAGGGGACCTGGGGGTTGAGAGGCCGGGGGGTACAGGGGTGCCCAGCCCCGGACGCTGCAGCAGGCAACTCAGGCACCCCCGGCAGGAGAGGGACAGAGACGTTGAGGGACGGTAAATTGGACGGTTAAGTGCCACCCCCCCAGGTCCCCATGGACACTGCCACAGGCCCCGAGGGGCTCCCTGCAGCACAGGCGGGGGTGGGGGGAAGTCAGGTGGGACCCCTCCCAGTGGACTGTATAGCATACGATTATAAAGTTTTTTTTATCCAAATTGTCTTCCCCAGGCAGTTGGAGGGGTCCCAGGGGGGCTCCCCCAGTACAGGGGTGGAGTCCAAGAGGGCTGGGGTGTAGGTCGCGGAGGGTCTGGGTGGGGGAGTTTTGGGTGGGGGTTGGTACCCCCTCTGCTGTGGTCCGGCGGGGGGGGAGCCTGTAGTCAGGGCCAAAGGTGGTGGGTCAGGGTGGGTCAGGGTATATCCGCGGCGGGTGGGTGCAAACCACGGACAGGGATGGGGGCCCCCCGTCCCCACCCCACTTCTGGGGGGGTGCTTGGGGGGGTGCCCCACTTCCGGAGAACATCTTG